>CACVCL010030743.1:0-42771 GCA_902729485.2 Mus minutoides
CCAAGTGGGTATACCTGCCTCTCTCTTATACACCATCAAGTGGGTATACCTGCCTCTCTCTTATACACCACCAAGTGGGTATACCTGCCTCTCTCTTATACATTACACATCTATTAACTTAGGCCAAAAGAGATAAGCCTGGAGGCTATCATGTTGCAAGATGGATTTGAATTCCTACCCTAAGTTCTGCAATCTATATATCTCATACCATTTGCTGAGCCAGTCTCTACGCCACTCTGTTTGTTCCTCCTGTCTTTCATCTTGCTTAAGTTTGACTTTTTATTTCCATCTGTCAAGACTGGATGTATCTTTACCCTCCCAACGATTTGTCTATTCACAGACTTAATAAGCAAGTCTTATATGTTCTTGTGCTTTGCTGACAATGACAAATGTGGAACAGAAATTAACACAGGACAGAGGCCTCCGGGCTGGCATAGATGTTATTTAGCATCCTTGAGAAAAGCTGTTCATTCACTTAATGAATTCTCTTGAAGACATTATCAGTACTAATGTCTCTTTTTCGATACTCAGATCATCACAGAATATGTACAATACCTTGTTGAGAGACAGCTTTGTAGTGTGGACAACATCTCTCTATGTATGGATAGACAAACACACAAAGAAAACTTGTCCATGGGTTTCCAACAGTAATCGTGTTAAGGGATTCAGCGTATTCTATCCATCATTCAAAAATACATATTCAATGTCAGCTGTGTTACAGACTCAGGGCCTTCCAGACCCACCTACCAATACAGTATGGATATTATTAGGGTTTCTTGCTTTTAAATACTGTGTTCTACCTGCTGGGTGATGGTGCAACCAGTAAAGCACCTACTGCATAAAGAAATGAAGGCCTAAGTTAGAATACTCAGCACCCATATAAGAACCAAACCAAACACAAACAAGCAAACAAACAACCTAGCATCATAATCTGTCTCAAACCCTAGCTCTGGACGCATTGAGCTCATTCTCCAGGTCCACCTGAAGGACCTGTCTCAAAAGATAAGCTAGAGAGTGATGAGAGTGGGAGATACCCAGTGTTGACCTCAGGCCTCTATATGCACATATACATATGTAAACACATACACATGCGCATGTGCAAATAAAAAATAATAAACTTAGGCTATCAAAATGGTTAGTTGATAAAGTTGCTTGCTGCCATGTGGTAAAAAAAGAACCCACTCCTGAAAGTTCTCTTCTGAGCTTCACGAGTATGCCATGACATGAACATGCACACACATGTAAAAAATGTAATGAAAACTTATTAAAATCAATCAATCAATCATTTAAAAAACAATATAGGGTAGACACCTTTCTGGTGCTCTTTCTTCTCGTTCAGGGTTGTTCCTCAGAAAGTATGTATTTAGTGAACTTAAAAATCACCATAGCAAATGTCTACTGGAGCCTCCTGTACTGACTGCATTATGTGCATGGAGTAACTCACTGTTCACAACACACTCTTCCAGTTTCACAAGTGAAACCAAAACCAAGTTGGCCCTGCAATCTGCTCATGTGCACACATCAGAGGGATGGNTTCAGGGTTGTTCCTCAGAAAGTATGTATTTAGTGAACTTAAAAATCACCATAGCAAATGTCTACTGGAGCCTCCTGTACTGACTGCATTATGTGCATGGAGTAACTCACTGTTCACAACACACTCTTCCAGTTTCACAAGTGAAACCAAAACCAAGTTGGCCCTGCAATCTGCTCATGTGCACACATCAGAGGGATGGTGGAGATATGGTCATCTCTAACAGACCACACAGGTTTAGCTGATTCACTACAGCTGAAGGATCCATGAAATGCAGGTATCATTCTGTAACCTACAAATTCATAAACCTCAGAAAAAGTTTTGTAAAAGAATTTAAACAACTCACAAACTAATTGACTCCAGGGGGGAAACATGGGCATATTTTTATTAGAAATTATTAGGTACCCTCATAAAAACCACTAAAGTATAAAATTATGATATTTTTAGTGCTTCAATCACGAAACAGTGATAGGTATTCTTTAGAAATAAAGCCATTTTCTATATTGACAATTTCCTAAAATTTTTTCATAAATAGTTGACGAGCATTGGCATCTGCTGCATCTTAAGGCCTTGCAGCCCCACAAGTCTATAATAACATCCACAGGAATAAATTTCCAGATCTACTCAGTTCAATATTTTTCTTTTCCATCTTAAAGGATATTTTTTTAATCTGAACACAAAACACCTATGTTTTGCAATCAGTGATAAAAATAAGATTTCAAAGAGATATATGTTAATTATTGACAAATGTCATTTCCACTGCCTAGAAACCATGAAAAAAAAAAAACAAAACCACAAGGCTCTTGGGGATCAACATCATGCACATGGGTATTCCTCAGCAATATATTCTTACTTGATCTATTTTTCTGATTATATAATTCTGTGATGCATAATAATTACTGAGTTGATGGTCTATAAATCAACAAATCGATCCCAGCTTTATGCTATAATTAGATAGGTGAGCCCATAGGTGACCAATCAGACTTGAAGTGGTGAGTTTCCACCACCCCCAGTGTGTCCATCTGTTCCAACTGTTTCCAGGGCTGACACTCCCTCCATAAGCAAGCTGGTGAGGTACAGATCAAATAGTTCATAATCTCACCTTTTGGAATGATCGTCTTGTTATTCTTACTCGGGGCCTTGGCTTCCTAAACCAGAGGAAGTGCCGTGGAGCTAATGTGTTCCTCAGTGTATCTAAAATTAAGTATTCAGTCGGTTGTTAAATTAAGATCTGACCTTGTGCAGCAGAAACACAAGTGTTCCCTGGTACCCACGAAAGAATTACCCATGACTTCTATTGACTCTCATCAAAAGAAACACAAGCCCATGGAAGAATAATAAGATTAACTGTGTTCTGATTGGTTCAAAGAGTTTACAGAAAACATGATCTGCCGACTCAGCTCCAGGCAGGCTCCGTGCTGGAAGGGCAAGACCTTCTACCCACAAAAGACACAGCAGATTGTAGTGTGAAATCAAGAAGTAAAGGTGTGACTTCGTGTGTCAGCAGATACTCATCCTCTTGGCAAGTTTCAATACCCACTATTGTTTTTTCATTCCTCAAGTTTTAGACCCAAATCAAATGACATTGGATGCAATGATCTTACACCAATTTACTGTCTTGACTGTGGTTTGCTTTTAAGAACTGCCAGACATGCACTGATACAGAGCTCTCAGCTGTATCCGTTCTGACCAAAAATGCACAGGTCAATAAGCAAGAATATAGAATAGTGTTTTTTGTTTCTTTTCAAGTATGTAGCAGATGTAAAGCAAGCAAAAACAAAACAGAAAAATATTTTAGTTTAAGGGGCTATTTCCTTAAAGGGCCACAAAATCAGAAGAAAAAAAATTAATTACAGCCAATAAAACCTGCTGTGTTATTTACCAGTTTCCTGGTGGGAACAACCTGCCTTGAGATTATTTTGACAGGGCTATCTTTGTTACCCAGCCACTGTCAACACTCACAGAGCCATCTGGCTTCTGTCTGTCCCTCTCCCTTTTCCAGTGACACAACCCTGCCCAAAGATCTCTGGCCTCCAGACTTCTGGGGTTGAGTGACATTTCCCAGCCCTCATCCCACAGCTCCAAGTTAGCTTCATTGGCACTGACCTTCCTGCCTTTTCCTATTGTAGAATTATGGGAGAAGAAACAGGTTAGACTTGAGTTTTTCTTTTACCCCTTTGTCTTTGGTGCCATTGAGGAAATATGAATACTGTAGTTAATCTGCCATTGACCTTCCACTTCAGAAAGACATAGTATGGAAGGAGCAGTCCTCCTGCCTGCCCTTTAGCTGTGATAAACAAGGAGTACTTCCGTCATCCTTGGAGCAAACTTTGAAAAACAATTTACATTTATAAAACTGTAAACTGAAGACTGCAAGAGTAAAGAATAGGGATTAAGAGTCATGTGCATTTTTAAAATTATTAACATGATGGAACTTTTTCATAAAATTGTTATCAAAGACACTCAAGATGCTAACTGCTTCAGTTAAAGCATTTTGTGCTGTCACATGTATAGAATTGTTACTGTATATTTCTGTCCCAAATCAGATTCAACAGAGTGTTTAAAGTGGCACACACACACACACACACACACACACACACACTCACAGAGACAGACAGACAGACAGACAGACAGACAGTCAAAAATGAGAACCTTTGTGATTAAGGACTTGAGGTATTGAATAACAGACTTACAAATAAATACTGCTTTACCTCATGGTCTCTAACACCTTTAGAGTGTTAAAGCAAACTATATTTGCTTTAGAGTTTGAGTCATGTGTAGTAGCAAATGCCTGTAATACTAACACTGACTGGGGAGGCAGAGGCGGAGGCGGAGGCGGAGGCGGAGGCGGAGGCGGAGGCGGAGGCATCATTTGCTTAAGACCAGCTTGGCCTACAGACTAAGACCCCTTCCCAAATAATAAGAAATATTGAGACTCAATGACTCACTAGTATTATGGAAACAGTAATAATAATGTGCCTATGTCATCCACAACTTTTATTAGGCCTATTCCTCAAGTATGCAGCCATCCATACACATATATAATTGCACCCTTTGAGTAAAAAGTGATCTGCTCGTGTTATTAATAATCACTTTCACAACTGCCATTTTTGAAAGTATCATTTCTCAAAGTGAAAATGAAACAAATCTGTTTTCAAATAATGTGTGTGTGTGAAATTGTAGATTAGTTAATAATTTGTGTATATGTGTCTTTGGTTTGCTGGTGAGGGTGAGTTTCAGAGAGGTATGACTGAAGAGCAAAGCATTATTGAATAGCACCATCCTGATGAAGGTAAATGTAATGTGAACGACATCCAGAGACACCTCCCTTCTCTCTATATTTAGGAACACATGCATGTCCTGGTTCAAGGGGATAATTATAGCAAAGGACATGGAGAATCTGAGGTTAGAATGCCTGAGATGTACTTTTAGAGACTACCCTTGGACTCAGATTTAGCCATTTCTATTTAGAGAATAAGAGAGTTTGGGTGGTATTGAATGGGAATTCCAAGGGAGTGGTGGAGTATCCCTGTGTCCATATTTAATTAGGCACATGCAGGCCCTGACTGCCTCACTTTACCCCGGGTACTTTATGTTCCTGAAAACAAGCATGAGATCTGCAGGCTTGTCATCATGAAATGAAATACATCCCTTGCTACCATTACACATAATCCATGCACTGTCCCTCAGAGCCATTTATAATACTCCCACTGCAGTTCCTTTTTATAAAGCCCTATAAGAACTGCAGACAAGCCAGGCAGTGTGGGTGGACGCCTTTAATCTCAGCACTTGGGGGCAAGGCAGGCAGATTTCTGAGTTCGAGGCCAGGCTGGTCTAGAAAGTGAGTTCCAGGGCAGTCAGGGCTATACAGAGAAACTCTGTCTGGAAAAAAAACAAAACAACAACAACAACAAAAAGAACTGCAGACAAAGTTCTGCCTTCTGAAAAAATTGCCATCTATCTATCTATCTATCTATCTATCTATCTATCTATCTATCTATCTATCTATCTATCTCTCCCATTGGGAACAAAGTAGAAAGGAAAGAAGTCATCAGTTTCTATTTTGCTTCTAAAGTACTTAGATGATTGTCCTGCTTCTTCTGGAAACTGAAGCCCTAACACTGAGTCAAATGTGTTAGCACCAAACTCCTCCAGGAGAGTCACACACCTGTGGAAAAGTCCATGGTGCTGACGTGATTCTAGCCATTTCACAGACAAGCAGCATCACAAATGCAAATGCAGGAGAGGAAGTTTTAGTTAAATTTTTCAAAAACATTTAAAAAATGAAACTACCATATGATCCAGCACATTCTATTTCTGAGCATATGGCCACTGGAATTAGAAACCAGCATCTCAAAGGCATGTGTTCCTGCTTGTGTTGATTGCAGCATGATTTACAGTCATCAAGAGGTACAACCAAGCCAAATATTTAGCCGTAGATTCCCAGTATATATTATAATGCAATGTTGTCCAACCATAGCAAAAAAAAAAAAAAAATTCCTGGCTTTAGAACAAGACAGATGAGCCTAGGAGGACCTGTGTGAAATAATCCGGACAGATACAGACAAACACAGTGTGATATCACTTATATGTGGAAACTAAAAAACAGATCTCCCAGAAATAGAGTGGAATAGTGTTTTCTGAGTAGCCAAAGAAATAAAATAAAATAAAATAAAATAAAATAAAATAAAATAAAATATGTCAGATATAAAATGAATAGGTTTGAGAGTTCTGGTGTACAATGTAGTGTGTTATATACTCATAGCTTGTTAAAAGAGTAGATCTCATCATACACAATGGTAATTATCCAGGTGATGTCTATGTTAATGAGATTGATTATGGTAATAATTTTACTTACCTAAGCATATCAAATCTCCACATTATATATGTTTATATGAATTTCATTTGTCAAGGGGTCCTCAATAAAACCAAAGTCCTTTCTTTTTTAAAATTTTAATACAGTGTATTTTGACCATGTTCTTTCACCTTGTCCAAACTTCTCCCAGATCATCCTCACCTCCTTACCCACCCAACTACATATTCTTTCCCTCTACTAAAAAAAGTTATCCAGTTCTATTGATCCCTCTACTCCCTGACACCTTTACTCATACACACACACACACACACACACACACACACACACACACACACTGACCACACCACTACCACCACCACCAACTCTACCACCACCACCACCTCTACTCATACACAGAAACACACACACACCACAAACACACACACATACTCAAACACACATACACACACACAATGACCACACCACTACCACCACCACCTACCTCTACCACCACCACCACCACCACCACAACAACAACAACAACAACAACAACAACAACAACAACAATAATAACTACAAAATACTATGGAGTCCATTCTGTATTGGTCATCTACTCCTGAGCATGAGGTCTACCCTAGAATGTAGTTGATAGACCCATTGAATAAAATGGACTTTCCCTCTCCCTTCAGGTATCAACTGCAAATAGCTTCTTGGTTAGGAGTGGGACTTTGCCAATTTCCCATCCTCCATGCTGTTGTTTGACAATTTCATATGCGAATACAAGGTTTTCTCGTCAGCATCCCCTCCCCCTTCATCTCCCTTCCACATCTATTGATACCCCTACTGCCTGGCACCCCTACTTATCCATTTTCTAGTTTTATAACTTTAGGTTGACTAATAGTTTTGTGACATACTTAGTTTAACCAGGGACATCAGTGTGATGACTGGATTAGAAGTATTCACTGAAGCCTGGTGGGGTCATCAAGCTGGAAATCTTTTAAAAATAAAAACCATAATAAGATTGAAACCCAGGCCAGATGGTACAAACGATAGTTTAGCTGCATTATATGTTAATTATTACCTGTCTATACGAGTGATTCCTAAATTGTTCTTTAGGGCAAAGGGGAAAGGAACTTTCTCTTTTGTGTGAATAAATTTGTTTCATCAACAACATTTAAGCAGGTTAAACAGCTTTTTTTCAGAACTATTAGTCTACAACAGAGACTCTGTAAGAAGAGGAACATATATAATTCAAATGCAAGGTTATTTGATTTCTTTGTTCAGTTAATTATATCCTACATCTAAAGAACGGTTAAGAGAATGCTAACACAGTCATTTGCCTGTCCATTCCCTTTACTGGGACCATGGTATTTTAATTATTGCAGTAGTTCACAGAATGATGTGACATTTGGAAGAGAAGGCCTTTATTTTTATTTCAAAATACTTTATGTCACATGTTGTTTCTTACACACGATTTTCAGAATCATTTCCAGTAATAAGAATGAAGTTATGACTGAAAGCACACCAAGAATAGTCTCATTCGAGAAAAATTGACATGTGCAAAATATTGACTCTTCACCTCAGGAAAATGACATATCTCAATTTATTTAAAAATTTAT
Organism: Mus minutoides; assembly: GCA_902729485.2. NCBI lineage: Eukaryota > Metazoa > Chordata > Mammalia > Rodentia > Muridae > Mus > Mus minutoides. The sequence continues at coordinate 7,946 of CACVCL010030743.1, forward strand.
TTTGATTTAATAAAGTTTCAAAGTTTTAGCATTTAATTTTTAATGCACTGTGAGTAGAGCTGTCTTTAATATTTTTGAAATAATAGATTTTGAGATATTAAAAACTAACTTTTGTCTGTTAGTTTTGACTCAGGTGCTTATAGAGCTCTTATCTGGTCTAATGATTTCACATTGTTTTTCTTAACATTCCTGTGTATATAGTGTCTGAGCATTATGGATGCCAAAAGGTTGGAGATATATATATATATATATATATCTATGACTAACTTACGGTGGGGGTGAAAAGAAGATAGATTCTTCTAAAAATTTTGGACAAGTAATTAGTATGTAAGCACCAGTATGTCATTTGAAAAGCTCATGGAGTAAGCATAAAATAGACATTGCAGGGCTAAACTTGGAGGCTCCGAGAAGAAGGAAGGGTCTCCATATCCTCACCAAAGCTCCTAAGACTATCAGAAAACAGAGTGCCTGGACACTGTCTTCCTTGCCTGGAGTCTCCCATCCACATAAAATGCTGATGTCGGGCTTGGGAGTTGGATGAGGTCTGATTTCTATTTAGTTTTATGCTCTAGAACTCCATTTTCCAACATTCTACCTTCTCAGCATCCTCTCAGTCTAAGTTTGAGACTTTGCTAAAATATTTATGTAGTTTTTACCATATCTTCTTCTTTTATATGAATTATATTTTAAATGAGGGGATAATAATTTCCTAAGCAATATTTTGTTTCATAGCCCTCTTATGGCCTCTGGACACCTGAATAAGACATATATCCTGCTTGTATACAAAATCCATTCATCTATTAAGCATGTACCTATTAGTTACCATGTGCCACACATAAGACTGTAGCAAGTTCTCATAATTGGATTTGTACACGTTTAAATCAAAGAACATTGAAGGTTGGAGAGATGGCTTAGCCAGTACAGTGCCTGCCACAGAGCATGGAGACTTGAGTTCTGATCTTCAGCACCTCTATACAAGTTGGCAAGGTGATAGATATCTGCAATCCTGGTGTTGTGAAGGAGGAGGCAGGATGTAAAGACAAACAGATTCTTGGATCTTGTTGGATATCTAATGATATTCAGGATCAGTGAGAGAGACGGTCTTTAAAAAAGTAAGATGGACATCCATAGAGGAAGACACCCAATGCTGTCCTCTGGCCTACACCCCACCACCCCACGCGCACAATGTTTTAAAGAACATTTAGAAATTTGTCTGTTGTGTAGTGAAGCTCATAAATATTTTAGAAACCAGAGCATCAAGAATCAGATGAAGGGACAAAAAATACACTATTAGGACTTTTGTTCAGCAGGATCCTCCTTCCACAGCTAGAATTTAGGCATCTAGAACTTCATCTTAATTTTTATAGTTTTATAGTTAAATGGTTACATTACACCTTCACTCCAGAGCTCTAACAATTACCAATGAGCACAAATAGTAAAGTGGAATCATTATTTCATAAATGAGTTATTGATTATAATGGCTATTCCTGGTTGTCAACTTGACTCTATATGGAATGAACTACAATCCAGAATTGGAGGGCACACCTATGATCCAGATCTTGAGGCTGGAAGACAAAAGTTCTGACCTAGATCTTGGCATGGAGGTCTTGAGGCATACTGGCCATGAAAAACTTAGGCCCAGGCAAGAAAGTACATGCCTTTAATCCCAGAAGATGGAGGCAAAGATATCTCTGAGTTCAAGATCAGCTGGGACAAAGCAAGTCCCAGATCCTGGCGTGGTGGTACATATCTTTATTCTGGGCCATACCATCTGCTAGAAGCCTACATAGGGACATTGGAAGAAGAAAGATTCACTCTTTTTTGACTGTTTGCACTTAACCTACTTCTACAGAAGAAGACCAGCTGAAACAACTAGCTTCCTGGGACTGAGCAACTACTAGATTCTTGGCCTTCCCATCCACAGCTGCCCACTGTTGGGTTAGTTGGACTACAGACTGCAAGTCATCACAATAAATTCCCTTAATATATAGAGACATTCCATAAGTTCTGTGACTCTGAAGAACCCCTGTTTTTAAATTCTAAGTGTTGGGAAGTGAGAGGGTTTCTACATACAGCTTACAGATCCATAGACTCCCACTGGTTATGTTTAAGAATATCGCATAGCATGTGCTCTCTGTGAGAGACATGATACATCCCTCACAGAAGAGAGCTGAAGGAACTTTGGGGAGACAGATTCCCCGTAGCTATTGAGTTGTCAGAAGTAGAAGACACTTTTAAAGGGGAGTAAGGTCACTACAGCTGACGCTGTGCCACACTCAATGCAGCCAGAACTATCTAATAGGAGACGAACACAACATAGATTTCTGTTCAGCTTGCTTCCCAGTCATGCATTTTGAACTCTTCCATGATGGAGATATCTATTATAAATATTGGTTTCTTCTCATAGCATATGCAGTCTCCTACAATCTCTCAGCACTGTTGTCTTTCCAGCGGCTTATCCCTTAGTAATCATAATGTTGGGTAGTATTTAGTGAGTTTTTGTTATAACTAAGCATTACACCAAGGTCTTTCTTTGGGGTTTCTGGGCAGGGATACAGCTTTATACTGTACAAAGATACCTAGGTGAAGGAACAAAAACATTTTTATCTTCTCTATGTGCAATTCTCATTTAATTGCCACAGCCTTCCTGGAAGGTAGGTGGCACGTCCTAACACAGTGACCATTTTCCAGGGAGGAGGGTTAAATCAACTGGTTAGTTAAAATTCTGCACAGTTGTTTTACTAATGGGAAGACCAGTCAGGACTTTAACCCAGATAGAGTTAAGCATTTTATGTTAGATATTCTCAGAAGTGGGGAATGTGTTTGGGAACAGATTCCCAAACATTACTTGGCATATTCACAGCCATTCTGCTCCTAGTAGAGCCAGAGATGCTGTGAGTGGTTGCCTAAATGATGGGAAGCAGAGGCACACCCAGAGCTATCCCTGTAACTAGCAAGTTTGGCTGTGATGGTTATTTCTCTCAGGTACTTGAGCCACTCAAGTAATGTTGCAGAGAACGTATTAGTTCTGTGTTACAGAACTTGACTATGTAACATACCTTAGGGGTCATCTATGGCCTTAGTTAAATTCCATTTCCCTCATTAAACAGGCAGGTATACAGGATTCCTGGACAAGAAGGAAAGGTGGGTAAAATTAAGGGACCTCACCCTGAGCTATCTGATTTTCCGTTCTTGCTGGGTAAAAGTCAACAATTTTCTACACAGCTCACATGCTGCTGTGAAGGTGGACTATATGAGAACAGCAACCTGGCATTTGAGAAACATCTCAAGCAAGACTGTTGACTGTTAAAATGGCATATGATCGGGTTTAAAGCTAAAACTACTCGGTCTGTGAACTTAACCTTGTTAGCACTCCTCTTCCATCTCTGCACCTGAACTCTCTTCCTTATAAGCTGCCATACTGTTTCATCTACAAGAAAAACTTCACGAGCAATAAACAAGCCAGCTTATATTCTTAACCTAACTTTAAGCTTTACCAATATTTTTTAAACCTTGTTTAATCTTGACTATAGATGTGAAGAGAGGTCTGCCTCTTGGTTAGCAGTGGGTAGTGTTTAAACGTAAAGTATGTGCTATCTTTTTCTTAAAACAAACAAACAAACAAACTTTGGGTCACATTGACTTACTCAGAATAGTCGTTTTAACTAACAGTGGCTCCCATAGGTTTATATATTTGAATATTCAGTTGCAAGTTGGTGAAACTATTTGAGAAGGATTAGGAGGTGTGGTCTTGTTGGAAGAGGTTATGTCACTTGGGGAGGGCTTGGAGGTCAGAAGCCCATGTTATTTACAGTAAGTGCCCTTTCTGCCACATGTTTTGAGATTAGATGTAAAATCTTAGCTACTACTCAAGAGACAAGCCTGCCCACCTTTGGCCATGCTCCCTGCCATGAGAGTCATGAACTCACCTCTGAAACTGAAAACTTCAGATAAACTCTTATACAAGTTACCTTCATCATGACATCTTTGCACAATGATAAAAAAGTAACTAAGACACCTTGAGAATAAAGAATTCTATTCTTTAGAGCAACTCAAGGTACTGGGATCACTGAGGTCCATAAGCAAGTGCTTCTCACACTGTAGCCCATTGCCTCAGGCTGGACCTCTTGTTGCTCCTGACATTCATTCTAGGTACTTGGTCATCTGCCACTTAGGTCACAGGCCCTTGTCACTCTATTATTTCTGTCATACACTTATATCATATACAAATAAAACAGTTGAGAAAGGACCATAAAGAAGGAAGATTGGAAATAACAAGCAAGAATTGGGACCTACATCAAGGAAATATCCTGAATTAAAAGAAGATTTTTAAAAAATATTTACTTATTTATTTATTATATGTAAGTACACTGTAGCTGTCTTCAGACACTCCAGAAGAGGAAGTCAGTTCTCATTACAGATAGTTTGTGAGCTACCATGTGGTTGCTGGGATTTGAACTCAGGACCTTCAGAAGAGCAGTCAGTGCTCTTAACCTCTGAGCCATCTCACGAGCCCATAAAAGAAGATTTTAATGTAAGCCTAAGACAAGCTACAGATGCCAGGGGGGGAGTCACCACAGCTGCCAGTACAGAGACATGAACTAGCTTTACCAGTGAATTTTGAAGAAACAAGAAAGTGAGTTCAGTTTTTTTTAATACAGTCATTTACAAGAGAAAACATGGCTGCATGTAACCAGTCTCCAAAGTTACATCTTCCAAATGCTCAAAGTTGCAACACTTGCACCTGAGTTACAGGAAGAGTCTCACAAGATCTTTAGAAAATTGCTAGAGACTGAATTCAACCAAATTATAAAAATAGAAACAAGCATGAGAAGTATAGGCCATTGGAAACACTCTACTCTAGGACTAATGACTGTATAAACACAGCACCGGGATTACCAAGTAGAATGTTGCTGTTCTGGGCCCTGAAATCAGAGCTGAGTCTATTAATATGCTTTAGAGACAAGAGGGAAGTCAAGCGGTATTGGATGTCTCAGCTGGAGTGGTGAAGGTGAAAGGAGATACCCTGAATGATGTGGCAGATACTGGAAGTTCAAGCATATCAACAAGAGCAAACGCTGAGCGACTCAAGCTTTTACTGACATCCATAGACGAAGAGATGCAGAGGAGACAGGAGGAGGGATAACACATATTTTCCCCCATCAGGGTACTAACAGGCACTATACAACAAAACCAAAAATCAAGGGAGGTATGTATATTAGAGTTACCCATTAAATTTAAAAAAAAAAATCAACCATCCTAAACTACAAATAAAAACTGATGTATAGGAAAATATTTTTTTTTTTCGAGACAGAGTTTCTCTGTATAGCCCTGGCTGTCCTGGAACTCACTTTGTAGACCAGGCTGGCCTCGAACTCAGAAATCCGCCTGTCTCTGCCTCCCGAGTGCTGAGATTAAAGGCGTGCGCCCGGCAAGGAAAATATTTTTAAATGACCAGAATATAGATATATCTTTCATACCCAAAATGTAAATGAACCTCATTGACTAAGAGATTAACACACGAACATTACATTTTTTTTTACCTGTCTCCTTATTTTCTTTCTTTTGTGTTCTAGAATCCAAAGGACCCGGGAACTAACAAGATCAATAAAAATCCAATGAAGAATCAAAGACAAAAAGGAAAAAAAAAAGGAGGTAAAGAAATAAGAATTCATCAAGGTAAAATGAGACAGGGACCACTTCCACAATTTGTGGTCTGCTTGCTCCTGAGGAAGAAGTGAAATTCATTTCTCAAAACCTTGTTGCATGACATAAAATCTTTTATGCAAAGTACAGGGTATTGAGTGGAAGAAAGGCGGGACTGTTACATTTTGGGAGAGGCAGGCAATGAAATGGGTAGGTAGGGCGAGACACTGTGTAGGGGAGGCTTCAAATGTGGGCCGGTAGGCATTGATGCTACTGGCTATGGGACGGCTGCAGAGTATACCAAGCAGGACAGTGCTGGGATGCTGGCAACATCCTAGATAAAACTCAAGTAAAACAGTGTTTCCGGAGCCTGGTCCCTACCCCTTTCCTAACATTATCATCTGGAAAGTTGTTAGAAACTCACAGTTAGGTCTTACCCTAGACTGCAAAACCCTGATAAGCATCAGAAACTAGGATTCAGGGGGCAGTTTGGGACAGGTATAGGCTGAGGTCCAGCATTCTCTGTTTGAATAAACCTTCAGAGGACTCTAGTTCCCTCCCAGGTTGGAGTGTCAGTGTTTTGGAAGGTATCTGGGCTAGTGAGTTACTTAGAAGCAGGTTTAAAGTGTTCAGTAACTTGAACAGAGAAGGGAGAAGTACTCAGCCAGCCAAACAAAAGAAGATAGGGTTTGGTGGCCTATTTTCCACAAAAGAAACAACAGAGAAAGTGACTCCAAGGGACGTCTTGGGGAGAGACTATGAATGAGTAAAGAGCTTGGGCACTGAGTTAAGAATCATTGGAAATAGATTTGTTTTATTTCTTCATGCATCTTCAAAATATAACTTGCATTTGTTCGTAATATCCATCAAAGATTTATAAAAGTGACTATTAAATAAAATTCAGTCGAAATAATATGGCTAAGTTTGTAATTTCCTTCCCGGTTACCCCCACCCCCCACCCTCCCAAACAAAGCAATGACAGCTTTTTTGCTGTTTGGTTAAATTAGTAAGATGTAAACATACAAGAAGTAATTTCAAACCTAAAGGGACAGCGAGAGACGTGTAAGCACACAGCCCATCTGCTAGAGCGAAGGAGACCCACCCGGAGGCAGGTTCCTACTATGCTCAGCTTTACCCGGTCCTCTCCTGAACAGCGTGTAAGAGGGGACAAGACTCCTGAGCAGAAGCAAGCCCGGAGGGCTCATGTGGGTCCAATAATGACAACGTGCCCAGCAGCCTGCTGGGAAAGGAGGAAATGAAAACCACCTGGAGGAATCACATGGCATGAAAGAGGGAAGCGCCTAGGAGCTGGCCAAGATTTAACCGTGCCCCATCAGAACATGTTGTTCTTCACAGAAACGTTATTTGCTTCATCTTTCTCGTTGTCTGAATCACTCAAGTCTTTTTCTCCAGGCCGTACTCCCTACTGCATCCTTGGTCTTGTAACTTCCTACTTACAAGAAACAGTTTGGTTTGGTTTGGTTTGCTTCCCTCCCAGTTTCCCTAAGAGTCTCTTTGCCAGCTCCCCCACAGCCAACACAAACAGCTATGCTCTTAAGATATGATGTAAAGTCCACTTAATTTCCTTCCTCCCCCTCCGTTGGTGTCGAGCTGCTGTGAACGTTCCTGCCATACCTCTTGCTCAGCAGGATTACACTGTAATCATATGCACCTTTCTCCAGCCCAGTCTCATTTCAGGTTCTGACAACGCACTGACTCCTTTATTACCTTATTTCTCCAGCTCTGTAAGTCAGTCTCACAGTCTGTATTAAAAATGCATGTGATGGAACACACTTAAGTTACACACAAGGTCACAAGATCGAGGCTTCTTTAGTTATTGACTGCTATTAGCTATGATTGTTTGAATGCCAGGTGGGCTTTGAGTCCCTGCTAACTTTGAAACAGACTTTCTTCCCCCACCACCTACACGATGCTAAGATATTCTGGGCCAGACTCTTTTATGCTGTACTGACTATATTTCATCACAAATGACTCTGCCAGAACATGTAAAAGAGCAAACACACACACACACACACACACACACACACACACACACACACACCCCAAACAAAAAACAACCAGCAAAATCCTCCATTATCTAAGTGATGTGAGATTGTCATTAACTTTTGTCACCACCTGCTGGTCAAAGAACTGTATGGCTCATGAATTAACTGTAAAGGGAAGAGGCAGTGTTTGGAATGCTTCAACTATATTTGCATCACAGGATTATAGCATCACTGTAGCAGAGAAAGGACAAGTTATTTAAATATAACGACTCCTAAGATTATTTCTTTCTTTATTATGTTATATATTCTGTTTTATTTAATATTTTATACTACAAGCAAGGAAGCTCTTAGACTCCAAGGCTATGTTCACTATGACATTTTGAGGTAGTGGGATATGATTACACTATTTACCCAGGCTTTCAAAACATGTGGATTAGAATGCAAATTCCACCCTGTACCATTGTAAAAGCTCTCTCTCTCTCTCTCTCTCTCTCTCTCTCTCTCTTTATCTGTATCTATATCTATATATATCTTTAGGAAGAATTAGGGAGGTTCTGATGTTTCTTTGCCCCAGTGGTTAACCCAGATCATCTTCATTTCCCTGTCACCTCTAAAAACAGGCACCACACTTTAAATTCATCGTTTTGTTACCCCCATTGTACTACTCTTTAAATGTCTTGACCAGTGCTGTTAGTAAACATGACATTTTTGTTATTGTTTCTTTCTTTCTTTTCCTTAGTGGAGGATTTCCAAAGAAGTAGGCTTGGCTCAAGTGAAAGGTAGGAGAGTCCAGTTTAGTCAGAGCCACCTGACAATTGAAGGTTTTGCATTTATCCACAAGGTGCTCTGGTTAAATGATTTGGCCTTGAAACTGTCCAGGAAACAGGCCTCTCAGTCCTCAGTTCTGATGAGAAGGCTAGGCTGATACCATGACAGGCTTCAAATTGGCAGTTAAGGAGACTGGGCCTAAATCTTTGTCTCCAAGAACTTGGCAATTCCAAGCAAGTCCAGGCCTCAGAAACTGTTCTGCCACCTGGCCTGAGGCAAGGATAATGGGTCAGTAGCAGTTCCCAGACCTCCTCAGCTACTTCCTCAGCAACAGCTTCCAGCCCCCTCGCTGGTATTGGAATATCCCTAGAGATGGAGTAAGATAAGGGTCATTTACCCTGGAATGCCCTAATGTGCTTTAAATCTGGCCTGTGAGTACACTTGGCTGTCTCTCTATCTTGGTAATGGGAGACCCCAACATGATGGACTTCTGCAGAATTAAAACACCTTGTGATTACATATCATTCTTCAGTGAATCACAGACGCGTACACTGACTGTTCCCTCAGGCTGCAGCATCCTTTAGCTGGTTCTGTGTACCAACTCTTCACTCTGTTTCACATTCTCACATAAATACCACCTTCTCAGGCAGAGACAGGCTGTGCATTCACTGCTCGTTCCTTTCGAAAATGTTCACACTGGACAATTTTCCTCATTAATTTTGTTGAGCCTCTTTCTGAACAAATGGTATGAGAGAAAATCTCCAAGTGTCTGGGGTGGTTATTCTACTTTAATGACTCAAACAGGCCTAGTTAGGTTTGTGGAGAGGGGTGTAAACTGTGTGGTTTGGCACTGTTATCACTTCTGGTACATGCCAGGAATGGTAAGAGAGTTATGACAAAGGAAGGAACTGTCCCCTCGGGCAAATGACCTCACCATTACCTGGGCACCAAGACACTCTCTTTCAGTTGTTTTTCCTAGTTTTTTTTTTTTTTTTTTTTCCCCTCCGTTAGATCAGAACCCTGGATTTCATTAACTACCTAATTTTGTTAAGATGGAACCTCTCACAATAAAGCCTTCAATCACTGCGAAGCAGAACCACAAGCTCCAACTCAGGCTGGAGGTTAGAGGGCCTAAAGAGCAATTTCTGTAAGATGTAGTAGGGTTGAGAGTTTGGCTCTAGTTCTCCTGCTTCAAACTCCTCTCTGGCATTTGCAAACTTTCCTAAAATCTACCTTTCCCAGGACTGGGACATTTACTCCTCTGGGTTGGTCATACAGTGCACTTCTTCCACCTGAGAACCCAGAACATTCTATTCTTACAATGTTTGTTAATGCATTCCTAGATCCCCTTCTGATATCACAGATGCCATGGGATGTGTCCCTTTATAGAGAATTTTACTGTCCCTTGTTTAGAATACCACTAGCAAGCTCTTGTTCACTGTGTGCCCCTCTACAAAGGGTTGGTTCAAAAATCTACTAATTTTTGTACCACATGGAAGCAATCCGTTTTGTATACCTCATAGCCTGGATCAGTCAAGTCTGTGTACTCTCGATGTCTTTAGCAAATACTGTCCTGCAGACGCTTGAATCCAAACTTACAGAGAACACACGCATCTTTTATAAAGCCATGATTCCACATTCTAGAACACACTCGACAATGGCAGATGTTTAGGATCTGGAGGAACAGAGAACAGAGACTATGACCTCATAAACACCCACTGGAACAAAGACTATGACTTCATAACCTTTCATTCATCAGTCTCTTCAGGAGAAAACGGATGCATCAGATGGTTAATTCCACTTTATAATCTCCACTTATGAATATGCATTCACACATGTGGAGGGAGAGCATTTTTTATGGTGCTCGGGTTTGCTTCCACCCTCATTTCAATATGCTGAGGAAGTGCGGGTAAAGCATCAATTGAAGGCTGAGCAAAATCAAAGTCCCTGCAGTGACTACATTGCAAGTTTTTCCGTAGCGTAGCGTTTTTCTTAACCTTTAGTCCTCACAGACGCGTCAGTCAGTCTCTGCTACGCCAAAGCTTTGCGTAGAGCCGCGTGTATGAGCTGCGCAGGCGCAAATCTGCCCCTCCTAGGTGGGCGGGAGTTGCCCCCACCCGGCGCGAGCGGTCGGAGCCAGGAGTGTTCTTCGGTGACGCAGGGGCAGCATCTGCGCTCGATTGAGCGGGCCTGGGAAAGGTTCCCAGAGGGCTGTGCGCTGAAGGCGCTGGACGCTGTCATGGCGGGCTTGCTGAAGAAGGTGAGCGTGTGGAGGTCACCGTGGTGATGAGAATGGGGCCACAGGCAGCCGCGTCTCCCTCATCCGTGGGCGGAGACGCTAAGAGGACGGGTTGGGGGTGTGCTCCGCTGTCCTGGCAGGGGGGTGACAGGGTTCGTAGTTGTGTTGGGAGGGTTGGCTCATCCGGGGATTACGGTAAACAGCACGGTCCTGTTTTTTGTCTCTGCACAGACGACTGGCCTGGTGGGGTTGGCGGTGTGCGACACTCCACACGAGGTAAGTACGGCTTTTTGTGTCGTCCTTCTCCAGCAAGACTGTGATCGAGCGTCCTTGCCCTTGCAAGGTTAACGGGACCCCCGCGAGTTCTGCCCTCCCGGGGCAGCGCTGAGCTTCGCCGATCCCGTGGCATCCTTTTTTAGCGATGTTGCCTTAGCCGTGACCTCTTTACTAAGACGCGTTTCTTCATGGAATTCTCTTAGCTTCAGTGGTGTGGAATATTCTCAGCTCCCTTCAGAGTCACATTTTCATTTTCCATCCTTTCCCTACCGACAACATTTCTTCTGCCTTGCCTTTCACACACTGGCAGACCCTGTCGTTGTCACAGTTGCCTCCTTCGGTATCCATTGGGGAAACATAAACACAACCAAGACCAAACAAACCTAAATAAAACCCCTGTGATTTACCCCCCCACCCCCACCCCCTTTCAGCAATTGCACCTTTTCTTTCCTTCCCTTCTACACACATAACCCGAATGTGTAGTCAGTGCCCACGGTCTCCAGCTTCTTACTCCTTGAATACACTTCAGCCAGACCTGGCCCAAACGTTCTTTTTTTTTTTTTTTTTTTTTTTCTTCAGTGTTACCAGTTATGCTAAATCTACTAGTCAGTTCACATTTCTCATAATTGTACCAAGAGTGGCATTGAAAATATCCTTACGTTTATTTATTTGTGTGCATGCCAGTGTTTGCGGGTCAGAAAACAACATTCTGAAGTTGGCTCTCTTCTCTCTTGCCTTGTGGATCCTGGGGATCTTTCAGGTCATGGGGCTGTTGGCAGGCACCTTTACCCTCAGAGCACTCTCGCTGACCCAAGGGCAGCATTTTTGATACTCTTGATAATCTGCATTAAGTACTTTGTTTACTGGATGTCAGAGGTTTGCAGTTTCTTGGTTTGGGTTTTTTGTTTATTTGTTTTGTTGTTTATTGCCCCCCCCCATAATCCTTGGACTTTTCCAGTTTTTCCTTCATTTCCCCTCGTTTATACTTTGCTGTAGTATTGAAGACCTAGCTCTTAGACAGTTTTTAGGTTTAGGTTTGCCCTCATGGGGTACAGACAACAGATAACATTTATATTTCCATATCAAGTACTGACCTCTTCTTTTATAGACGTGTGTGTGTGTGTGTGTATCTATTACACACATGCTCTTAGTGAATGAACATCTTCACTCATGTGTCAGGCAGGTAGGTAGGGTTAGCATAGCCAGCTGGGATGTCTCATTTGAAACGGTCCTGGATTGCTTGCCTGACCCCACACCTCACTTGCCACTAAGGAAGTCCTCTGGGTTTACCCCTAGGTTATGTAGCCTCTGTTGACATCTCACCACCTCCTTGGCTACTACCATTTTCTGCCAGTATCCTTACCCCTGTGATAATTACATTTCTCTAGTAACTGCTTTTCCCTGCTTTCAGCTGGTTGGCAAGTGCTAAAACATGTTGGCTATGTAAATCTTTCTTTAAAACTCTTCGGTGGCTTTTAATTTAGGGGTTGTCCCGATGACTATAACAGACCACACTCCACTGACGTATCTTGTCTGTTCCAGGTTTCACAAAGACTTTATTTTGTGTTCACTGCTAGAACTCTTGACTAGTACATTGTATATAGTTAGTGAATACTGAGTAGCTTTCTTGCATTCTTTATGAACTTTAGACATGTGGACAACAGAACTCACACTTTTCTATTTCTAGATATTCTTCCTCTATGGATTGAATATCTCTTGATGGTATATGAATCTTTTTGTCCCCAGCTCTGAATTTGGAGGTTGTTATTGATATCAAAACCTTCTTCTTTCATATTTATCCTAATACATTGTGAATTGTGCTGAAGTTTTCTTCAACAGTCTCCAGTTTGTCCTCTTTTGTCTTCTGTCAGATACAAGTGCAGCTTAATTAAGTCCTTGTTCTTGATTAAATTGTTGTAGCAGCTTTATTACTGGCCATCCTGATCTGTGTCCTTCGTTCTTTAGCTCACGACCACTGGGTTGATTTTCCTTAAACACAAACCTCATCCTTCAGTCTTTGAGGTTCCCCCACAAAAAGGCCCAAGTGCTTGGACTTGGGATCTAGACCACTGTGCAGTCTAACTTGTTCTCCTGCTTCCTTCCTTCCTAAGTGCTTGCTTTGTATAGTGGTTTCCAGTGAGGTGCTCTCCAAGGAAATCTGAGCACCAAGTGTGTAAGCTAAGAGTTTTCTAGAAATCTTTATATATATATAAAATTAAAAGTGGCACAGAAGGACAGTCTAAGCTATAGAATAAGACCCTGCTTCAAAGGGAAAAGAAAGGTTTGGGGTCTTGTTTTTGCTTTTTAAATTTTTTTGATGTAACCTAACATTAAACACAGCTATCATTTTATGACATAATCAGTATGAAAACTTATGCTAGTCTGCAGCCTTTTTTACAGTATATTTTACTTACATCATATCTTAGTCTGAGTTCATCTCATTTCAAGTATTCTTGAGTCGTGTTTGCCTACTGCACAGCACAGCTGCAGAGCTACACACTACTTCCTTCATGTTCTTGGTGTTTTGTTTTGTTTTGTTTTGCCGTCTATTTCTATATTACTTCATATGTAAATTATTTCTTCCAATATCTTCAAGTTTCCCATTCGCTATCCCCCAAGCTCTGTCTCAGATGTATCTTTTTTTTTATGAATCATTCTATTTTCTACTGGAGTGATTCTTTTCTTATAGGATGCTAATACTGAGATTGAGACAATATGTGGCTGGTACTGCTCTGATCCAGTATCCTATAAAATTCTGCATGTTTTACAGATGAAGAATGAGGGCATCTGGACAGAAGCAGCTTGTCTAGGTAACCAGGCAGTGGCGTTGTGTGAGTGCAGGTAGTTGGCTCTTCTGTTGTTTAGTGCTCCCTCTCTGCCCTGTATCTTACCCTAGACTGCCAAAACTTAATTTTGTGTTTTATGATATTACTCATCTTTTCCTCTTCTGTTTTTTACCATACAGCCTCTTATGTATACACTCATATGTATGTATGTATATATATATATATATATATATATATATATATATATATATATATATTGGGATCCATGTTCAGTCTATCTTTATAGCCAAACAACACATGGTGCTCTCTACATAGGAATACTAAAAAATTCATTCTTACTGGAAAAAGGAAAAGTGTTCTGTAGAAGTGGTGATTGCTCGTGATTACTGATACACTCAGGTGTAGGGTGAGTGCATTCCTGCTTGAGAGGACAGCTCTGGTTTACTTCTATGGCATAATGATGAGTAGTCTCTTTTTACTGTGAGAGGTGTCCCAGTTAGTTTTTTATTCTATTCATTGTCCTATACTGATCATTCTGATTCTCCTCTGAATTTTTCTAAGACTAGATGCATTCTTTCTCATCCTGAAAGATGAAAAAAATGTGTTTTCAATTTATTTGATTTTTGAGTTTATGAGTGTTTTGTGTGCCTGGTGCCAGTGAAGAAGGTGTCACATCCCCTAGGATTGGGGTTCCAGATGTTGTAGGCTGCCGTGTAGATGCTGGGAATAGAACCCAAGTCTTCTAGAAGGGCAGTCAGTGCTCTTAACTACTGAGCCATCTCTCCAGTCACTCCCCGCCCCCACCATATCTTGTTCAAAAACTTCAAAATTTGAATCAGTTTGAAACTTAATAAAATGCTATATTAAAGATGAATATATGTATTATATTCATAAATTTAAGAGGGTTAGAATTAAAATGGTGCCAAAATTAATAGTTTAAATCAGATCACATCCTTTAAATTTCTTTAAAAGAAAATTTCAATTTGCCAAGTTTACATCCCCAGAAACCACTTAAATGTTGTGTTGGTGTGACATTCAGAAGGCAAAGGTGGGATTTTAGAGTAAGCTATAGCTGGGCCAGTCCTGTCTACTAACTCTAGGTTCAATCACATGACCCTGCCTCAGTGAATCACGTGGAAAGATTTGGAGGTAGATGCCCAACATCAACCTGGGTTCTGTACGCACACAAGCACACAAGTCCATGCTTACACATGCAGCCATGCATACATATGCATGTATACTGCATACACATGCTATCCACAGTCTCTTTAATTATGGACAACACTAATAAGATCAGCAAGTTACATACTCACTCTCCTATTCCAAGAAAGAAGAACAGGGCACAATTGGAACCAGATCAATGGAACACTAAAACCCAGCAGTGTAAATAGTTCATTGTCTGACCTCTGGGGTGTACTCATGATCTTCTGGACTCACTCCTTAGGCTTTGTGATCCACAGTATAAACAGCTTCTCTGGTAGGCTCAGGGTTCTCCATTCTACATCTGCTGCTGTCCTTGGTGGTCTGCCTATAGTCCTGGCATCTCTGATGTGTTCAATTTGTAGTATCCATTACCTAAAGTTGAGGAATTCTGCCTTTAATAAATGATTTGATTTCCAAAAACGGCCATTAGCTATATGTTAATTTAATTTGGCTTTTTATTTTACTTTTGATATATACACATATAATTTTTATGTTATCATATATAGCAAGAATTTCCATATTTGTATATCACTTTTCTTTAGGTTGTAAAGAATGAGATTGAGTATAAATATAAATTTTAGTAAAGCCCTGTTTAAAATTGTGAATCCTCTTTTAGTTTTTCCTGTAAGATACTTGAGTGTTCTGTGTAAACTTTGGTGGTATTCCAGCTTACTGAAATGTGTACCGTTTGGTTTTACAGAGGCTAACGATATTGTATACAAAGACTCTTGATACTCTGAAGCACTTCCCTAAACATGCAGCCTATAGAAAATACACAGAGCAGATCACCAATGAGAAGCTGGATATGGTCAAAGCGGTAAGTAGCTAGTCAGTTTTGTTTTGTTGGGTTTATTTGTACATCCAGTATGGCTTGTAAGGACTATTTCATTTGCTTGTTTTAACTTTCAGTTTGTACTATTCGTCCTTAGTACTGTTCTGCTTTTTCTCCTTTGCATTCAGCAAATGTGTATTTTGACTGACTACTGTATAAAGCACTGTTGGAGGGTAGGAAGAAGACTGGACCCATTATGGTGTGCTTTGTACCACTTTTCTTGTCTGGTTGTCAGTTATTGTTTACCTCTTACTATTGAATCATCCATCCGACCGCTAATCACAGTAGAGAACAAAGCACAAGAGAATTGGATGGTGGTGGTGTTACAAAAAGCTATCAAGACAATTATTTGAAAAAAGTACTTTGTCCTGGGCCTGATGGTGCAGGCCTATACTTCCCAGCTTCTAGGAGGCTGAGGCAGGAGGATCACAAGTTCAGTCCACCTTGGGCTACAGAGGAAGTGCAAAGCCAGGCTGGGTAACTTTGTGAGGCTCTGTTTGAAAATAAAAGTCTAGAGGTGTGGCTCAGTGGTGGAACTCATAGCGTGGATGAGACCTGGGTTCAGCTAATGCTATAAACAAAGCACTTTGTTATATTGGAAGAGCGCCACATTTGGTTTTCAAATCTACCCAAAGCTACACTGAACAGTGTTGACGCTCACACTGAGTAGTCTGTCCCCAGAAGTCTGTCTGTCAAAGCTTTAATATGTAATAGTATTGCTTTATTTAGAAGTAAATCATCAATGGAAATAATTAAAATTAAATTCATAAGGGAGGGGCCATGGCCCCATAAGGATTAGTTTGTGTAATATAAAATAGACACTAGACAGCCAGTTTTTGCCCCTTGCACTCGAGTGCCCAGCAAGTGAAGGATGTAAGAGCACATAGCAAGGTACCAACTGTCTGGGACTTGAGGGGAAAATCCTCGTAGACCCAACTGTGTTGTCACAGTGATTTTGGACTTCTACTCTCTCTGTGTTAGAAAATTGTGTGTGTGTGTGTGTGTGTTATTGTGCTTGAAATTGAACCTAGGTGCTCACACAAGTAAGGCAAGCATACCGTCCATATCCCAGTCCCTTCTTTTACTTTCTGTTTTGACACAAAACCAAACTTTCACTAAAGTGCTCAGGATGAACTTGAGCTTACTCTAAGTATGGTTCAGGCACGCCTAAAGCTTGCAATCCTCCTGTCTCAGGAGCCAGAGTAGGTGAGATTACACATCTGTATCACCTGGCTCAGCTGAAATTTCCAATGTTAAATCCAGTCTATGTGTTTTGTTGTGGTGGCCAACTGTATGGGACTTTTTACAGCTTTAAATCCAGCATCTGGTGGGGAAACAGTGAGAGAAGTGACATGCTGCCCAGAACTCTGTCCAACTGTGACTGAGTTTTCATCCCCAGTTATTTCAGACTTTGAAGAATTAATAAACTGTTCACCCAGGCACAAGTGATAACTGAAAATGAATTATTATTAGGTTACCAAAAGGTCAGTCAATAAGTCCTCTTCCTGAGAGTTAAATAGCAGTTTGAGTTTTAACTTACCTGAGTCTTAGCTTGCCAAGTTTGGAAGAAACTTATGAGGTTAATGTTAGCTTGATTTGCTTAAAGAAAATGAGTGATGTCTTGTTCCCTCACAGAATAAGAGTGTCCCTGCTGTTCACCCGTGAGTCCTTCCGTCCGTCCGTCCGTCCGTCCGTCCGTCCGTCCCACTACCTTGGAGTCTTGCTCAGCTTTCCCTCTCGGTGACCCTTACTCATTTATCCTGTGTGTTCCCTCCCCTCCCCTTTCCTTTTCTCCATGACGTCTCTGTAGTCAGAGATGTTTACTTCGGTTCCCACTTATCTCAGACCTCCCTTTCACTTAGCATTTTAAGTCTTTGGATTTGTTCACAGTCAGTGTCACAGCTCTCTGCATCGCCTCTTCACATAGGAACTGAAGACCTTTCCTGTCACTTCAGCTGCTTTTAAATTAGTTATTTGTAGTCTCTCATTGCCAGTGATAGACTGTGTTCTCAGGCTGTAAATTTTGTCTTTTTCCTGTTGAAGAGTGATCTTGTGATTTTTCTCTGCCATGTTTCTTTCTGAGTTAGGTTTCTGAAATCCAGCTTTAACTGATCGTGGTGGGAACTACAGTCCTGCAGGTTAATTGTGAATTGGTCTGGAAGGTCTGCTAAGGTCTAGCTTATGTTTATGGTCTTAATCTACCATCATCTTGTTAGGCCTTCCACTTCAGTAGCTTGAAGCTGATACAGTTCTGGGGATTTCATGGAGCTTAATTTTTGTGGTTACTCTATTTTCATTCTTGAATGTCTGTTACCTTGTCTGACCTGTTTGTGCATGTTGCAGAAACCTGAGGGTGTAGTTCAGCACTTGAACATGACCTCATATGTTCTGCTTTCCCATACCATCAAAAGTAAAAAGTTGTTATTGTTAACATTCTTTTCATTTTTGGAACAAAAACACCCTGATAATGACTGTCTTATTTACATATATATGTATAAATGACAGTGTCTGGATTTCAAAAAATTTAGCCTATTAGAAAAAAATTTCCTTAGGTACCATATTAACAATTTTCTTGAAGTATAGAATAGTGTACATTTAAAATATGCAGAAGTCACAAGTGTAGGGCTTGATGGATTTTCAGAATCAACACATTCTAATTAATACCAGGCAAAAAAGTGACATTTCCACATCATCAAAACACTTCTTCCAAAGTTACTACCTTCCGAATGATAACTACTGTTTTGATTTTTTTTTCTATTTCTAAACTTTTTAGGAATGGAATAGTTTTCATATACCCACTCATGTCTGTATTTTCCTACTTAATACTATATTTGAAGTAAATATCTGGGTTATTGCATATAGTTATATATCCCTTTTCATTGCCATATAGTAGTCTATTATATCTCAGTACCATAATTAACAGATCAGTTTTATTGGTGGTAATTTAGGTTATTTCTAGTTTGGGGTTGGAATTTGTGGCTGCTATAATGTTGTTAAATTATTTATTTATTCATTATTTGGTATATACCCGGAAGAGGTTTTTTTGGTCATATGATAGCATTTATTGTTAATTCTTTTACATGAAGTATAGAAAATATTTACAAGAATAAAATATTTGAAAATCTATTTTAGAAAGACTAAGTTGTGCATCATTTGTCTTACCTTTGCTAAGAATGTTTTAGTAATTTTTAATATTAAGATAAAAGGAATGAAATAGCAGAGAAGTGAAATGAATTTCTATTAAATTTTGATAAAAAATAAAACCACAGTGAGAGAAAAATTACTTTTAAGGACTTTTATAAATGGCTTTTTAACATATAAGATATTAAAATATTCAGATGTGCTTCTGTGTTTAGCCTTTTTTTTCTTTTCTCCTTAAAATTGTAGGAACCAGATGTTAAAAAATTAGAAGACTTGCTTCAGGGTGGTGAAGTAGAAGAGGTGATTCTTCAGGTAAAGAACATTGAACATTTAATGCGTGGGTGTCTAGTACTTGTTTTGACTTGCAGCCTGTGGCTAAGGGAGACCTTGGGTGAAATTTGAAAGCCACAGATGTGGACGAGGACAAGCTTTTAAGTGTCTAAGAGCTTATGAACTCTAATTCCTACAGATTCCAATCTCAGAACTCAGAAGTGACCTTTCTTAATAGTGACTGTGAAACTTTGTGTATTCACAGTATTTGATGGTGTACTATATCATGACTTTAGAATGCTATGAAGGTCTGTGTTCTAGCAGTTAACTTCTAGCCATTATTCTGAAAATACCTCTGAAATAATTAATCAGATGATCTTATTTTTAATTTTCTTTATTAACAGGCTGAAAAAGAACTAAGTCTGGCAAGGAAAATGTTGCAGTGGAAGCCATGGGAGCCATTGGTGGAGGAGCCACCTGCTGACCAGTGGAAGTGGCCAATATGACCTCAGTGTCTGATGATGGATGTGAATTAAATGTGCAATTAAATGTTCTGTGATGCTAGAATGTGTCCATGTTATTGACTTCTTACTTAATGGAAGTAGTGTGTATTATGTATATTGGAGATGTTTAGGGGTCAGCATTGGTTAAGACAACAGTGTCATCTGAATCCTTTAACACTGGCACCCAGGCTTGCTCTTCTTCATTTCCAATGTCACACAGTGAGCATGCTGTGCCTCTGTCGTTCTTTATTGAATTTCTCCTGTTAGTGTTGGGCATCTTTGACAGATGTAGCTCAGTAGACAAGAAACTGACTTTCAACTTTGGAGTCTCCTGTCCTTGCTTTGCACATCTGGACTTAAGGCTGAATATTCCAGGTATTGGACAGTCTTCCTTTTGGAATGAAAGTGACGTTTACCTTGGATAACCATAGATATATTCAGCTTGGGATGATTGTGAATGGGTGTGTAATGGTTTCATAAAGATGACAGGTATACATTAGGACTGTCAAGAACAAACAGTATATAATACCCTACTAGAGTGATGTTAGGCTGCCACTTACTGGAGGCCACATCCATTGTGTGTGACTTCCAGCAAGAGGCAGTTTCCATTGTGCCCCTAGTCTCTCCCTCGGCTTTCAGATTTGCAGGATAGAAGAAGGCTTGATTTTTCTCCCTTTCCTAAAGAAGAGTACTGCTAAGTCTGAGTGTTTCTTTAAAAGGATGCAAATTTACATCTGTGGGGCAAGGTTCATGTAACGTCTACTGATAGCTTCTTAGAGGTATACAAGTTATGCCCTTGTGTATATGCATGTGCTGGATGTTAGTGAATATGCTAAACATCACACATTTTTGTTGACATTAAAACTTTCCATAAAATCCTGGATAATGAGATCCTAAATTGTTCATTCAGATTCAAGTTAGTTGATGAAAAGTCTCTTTAAAGGTAGTCAACTAAAACTAGTTTGTGAAACATAATGCAAATAAGTGACCTAGTACTGTCCATCCTTGAATCAGAAGTGTGTGTGTGTGTGTGTGTGTATGTGTGTGTGTGTGTGTTTAATGGTGCTTGAAATTGAACCTAGGCCTTCACACAAGTAAGGCAAGCATACCGTGTGTGTGTGTGTGTGTGTGTGTGTGTGTGTGTGTGTGTGTGTGCAGAACCAGAACCATAAGACAACTTGAAGTGTGATATTTCCCAAGCAGCATTCACATCTTTTACTTTTTTTTTTTTAAGACAGAATTATCTCATTGGCTTAGGAAGGTTCTGCATCGGAATTACAAATATATGCCACAACCCTGCTTTGTTTTATAAACATGGCTTTTAGAAGGCAAATTTAGTTTCTTGCTAATCAAGCATTCTACGGACTGCCTCTCTCCAGGTTCCTGGTGTGAATTCCTTGGGATTTTTTTTTTTTTTTTTTTTTTTTTTTTTTTTTTTTTTTTTTTTTTTTTTTTTTTTTTTTTTTTTTTTTTTTTTTTTTTTTTTTTTTATAATGCTTGTGCAAGAAGAGCTGAGAAAGAGCTAAGAGATCTACCAGGGACACAGACTGAGCTGCTACTACCAGAATATTCTGTGTGCATGGCTGTGTGAAATGGGAGCATAGCATGAATAAAGACAGAGTGTGTTTTGAATGTGCCATAGAACTCACAATTGTGTTCCCTAGACTGTTAGTTAATTTTCAAAGTAGTCTTCAAATGTTGCATACCTAAGTGTAATCAATGATATATTAATTTCTGTATATGGTTGTTAATTGCAAGATATGCTTCAGGATATCATGATTCTCTCTCTCTCTGACCTTGTAGCTTTCTTAGAGATAAACATATACTCCCTCGTTACGGAATATCACATTTTACTCTTTTTCTGAGCATGAATTCCCTTTCTCCTGGGTAAAACAGGCCTTCAGATCTCTGGAAGAGAAAGTGTTCCATAGCTTATTTGTAAATAAACCCAACCTAAGTTGATAAAAGGCTGTTTGTGATCTCTATCCCACGTTAGTATGAACAAGTGGTTTTGTCACAACTGTCCATGTATTTGATTGAGGATTGAAGATGTATTAATACGAACTATCTACATTACCTTTCAAAAACTCGGTGAAATCTTGGACATCTGATGTACCTCAAAAATGTCAGGAATGTGAGGATGGGCCTTCACAAGTTCACAAACGATGCAATTTAAGTCAGGGGTAACTTCCAAACAATTTTCAGGTCTTTAGTATTATAAATAATCATTCTAATAGTTTTCCTACTTACCTGTTCAGGTCTTTAGTATTGTAAATAATTATTCTAATAGTTTTTCTACTTACCTGTTTTTATCAAGATACATTTCCATGTGGAGTTACTTTGAAATGCTTGATTTCATAAAGCCACTAGGTGGCGGCTTTGTAAAAGTGGAAGCACATTAAAAGAAATAGCCTATGACTAAGAGCAAGATGACAAGGTAGAAGAGTCATTTTGAACAAAGGCTTAAATTTAGGATAAAAATTAAAATTGGATAAAAACGCATGGTTTTGTTTTTATTTTCTGATTAATACTATTTTTCTATTGCTGTTTTCATTCAGGGGACATTGACATTTATGTAGCCAAACACGTTTATGTATTTGTGAGAAAGTGTGTATGTGTGTTTTTGATGTGTTAGTAACCTATCCAAGTAACCTATGTAGAAAAGTACATTCTAGGTAAGGCTGTGTTAAAATTGAGCATACAAAGCTAAGTTCATAGTACATTATCAGTAAGTTATTAAGACAGGTGGTGGGTATCAAGCTACACTTAGCAGTGGAAAGAACATGAATTTTTCTGCTGCCTCTATTCCTAACCCTGGTGTTTGCATACTGCCCCTAACAGGAGAATAATGAATGATAAGCCTTTGAAGGTGATGGGGGTGGGAAAGTGATGTCAGCAAATTGATGAAAGTAGATTTGTAGCAACAAGGTATAAAGAAGACAATGGCTCTAATTATAAGGGGAATGAACTTTATAACACGTTTTTAATTTCATTAAGCTCTTTAAATAGCAAAGGCTGTTAAACATAGCGCATAGTAAGGGTTTAAAAAAATCTGGGCTCTCCATTCAGACTGGATTTTAATACTGGCTCTCATTTAATCTTCCTGTTTTTTTTTTTCTTTTTGTTTTGTTTTTCAATAGTATGGCAGTGCTAATAGCAATTCTTCAATAGAATCGTTGCATTGACTATTCAAAATACAGATAAGGTGCTGTGCTTAATGATATTACTAAACATTTGCTGTTATTGTGAGATAACCACATGAAATTTGTGCAGGGAACATATTTGATCCTTTCTGATATACCTCAAAAATTAAAACTGATTTTAAGACTAAAGAACTTGATGATAGAAAGACAAAAGCTTTGCTTCTCCTGACTTATAAAAGCAGAGTAGTTAATAATTCTTCCTGTTCTTTCTGGCTGCCAGGAAGCTAAAGGAAAGATCTAAACTGGACAAAAGAAGATAGGTAGCACACAGTTGTAAACTTGTGTTCCTTTATAATCCCTGTCTCTGTGTTCACATTTGCATTTTTAAAAAAGGTAACCTGTGAGCTTAGACTGTTTACGGACTGCCTTTTCAGAAGTGTGAGAGAACTCCCGGAGAAAGGTTAACTTGGAATAATCTTAAGGTCTGGGTTCCTGGCACCTAACAATCTCTACTTCTGGCTCCCCCGCTTTTGCTCTTGCTGGCTGGTTCCTTTCCCACTGCGCGGGGGCGGTGCCCTGGCGGAGGAAGCTGCCAGTTGCTAGGATACGCCAGCAACAGAACATCTAAGCAGAAAGGAGCTGCTTCCGAGAACTGGAGAAACCTCTTGGTCTGTAATAGCTGTTTCTTGAACAGGTAAGAGGACACGTTTGGCAGCCCTTTCCGTAGATGGCTGCTGGTTCTAACTGGGAGTGAGCCTGGCGTGCTAGATCTTGCAGGGCTGCTGATCTCTCTTGGACACAGGGCTCTCTGGTCAGAGGACAATGCTCCTTAACTTTCCTTAAAAACAGAAAACTTACAAAGCATCACACCTCTTTTGACCCTTCTCTAGTTATCCCCTCCCCACTGATATGGTATCTTGAAGCAACAGGATCACTATGGGAGGTTTACACCACCCCGCCTCCTGGGTGCTGAGGAGAGGAGAGTGCCCGGATCAGGTACTGGTCTATGGAGACCATTTCCAGTCTGCAGGGAATTGAGCCTTTAGACTTTTCTTACCAGGAATGCTGCTTTCCTCCAGTCATTGTCTTACCTACAAACAAAAACTTCAGTAGGCCTATAAAATAGAAGACAAGACAGGAGCTCTGTCTTACCAGTAGTAGTCTACATGAAGCAGGCTTTAATGGGAAGAAATGATATTATGCATTAGAGGCGAAGTGGCAGATTTTTTAATATACAATCTTAGAAGCTACTGAGTTTTATTTTTAAACTAAAATAAAGACTGAAACATATTTGAATGGATAATATATAAAAATGAAGGAAATTCAGCATCCTTGGCGATGCGTGCCCTTAGCACTGGGGAGATGAGATATTAAGGCCAGCCTGGGATGCATAATGAGAGGCTGTGCCAAGAGGTCCACACCTCCATCCAATAGTGTGACACTCTGTCATTGTTCCATTGCTGTGAGGAGACACCATGACCAAGGCAACTCCTAGAAAAGAAAGCACTTAATTGGGGGCTTGCTTACACTTAGTAAGTTAGTCCATTCTCATCATGGTGGGCAAGCATACAGGCATGGCACTAGAGCAATAGCTGAGAGCACTACATCCTGGTCCCCAGGGAGAAAGAAGGTGGTGGGCAGAGAGGCATGAGCTTTTGAAACCTCAAAGCCCACTCCCAATGACATACTTCCTCCAACAAGGTCATACTTCCAAATCCTACTAATCCTATCAAAGAGTCCTACTCCCTGGTGACTAAGGATTCAACTATATGAATCTATAGGGGCCATTCTTATTCAAACCACCACATACTTTAACAATGAAACACTGAATAGTAAACATCTTAAACCATTTCAGACCTGCGCTCCACACAAATATCAAAGGGCTGGAATACGGTGTCTGTCCAATTTTAAGAAAAGAATTTTATTTATGGACTTTAATGGAGATCTTTGTGTCTTTTCACCTAATTATAGAAACTTCTTTCATAGCATGTTTAAATTTGTAAATAAAACAATGTACATTTGTTGCAGCCCTACTTTTTACTTATATAAAAATTGAAGACAGGGGGCTGGAGAGATGGCTCAGTGGTTAAAAGCACTGACTCTTCTTCCTGAGGTCCTGAGTTCAATTCCCAGCAACCACATGGTGGCTCACATCTATCTGTAATAGGATCCGATTCCCTCTTCTGGTGTGTCTGAAAACAGCTACAGTGTACTCATATATATAAAATAAATAAAATCTTAAAAAAATTGAAGACAGTTTAAATGTTCATGAGTAGAGCAACAATAGAATATAATGTGGCTTACTTATCTCTGTAATGAAGTTACTATACAATTATTGAGAAAAATGAGGTAGAAATAAATATTTTAAAATGTTAAGTATAGAATGAGTAAAGAACACAAAGCTGCATCAATGCTTAAAAACACAGAAAAGTTTATATATTTTAGGATATAGGGTTCCAATTATAAATTCATCAAGGAACAATTTGTATAATTATATTGCTTGACTCTAAGAAGTAAAACTAGAGTATTAACAATAGAGGTTTATTTTACTGTTTATTTCCTCCCTTTCTGTTCTATTGGCTTAATTTTTTCCCTTTAAGCATATTCTGTGTTCTTAAAAACTATATTAACTTAATTAACATTTATTGAAAAACCTACAAATGAATAAAAACACCACAAATCAAAATTAAACAGACCCAAAGTCTATAAAACTCAATGAACTTCTGTACCATTAGAACAGGCATCCAGAGTAGAAGTTGTGGACCTTCATGCTCAACTTGACACTTCCTGGATTGAATAGATTTTATGGACTTATTCACCATCAACCCGAAATTTGGTCATGACAAAATTAGAATTACAAAATAGTTATCTTTATCTTCCCCTTCCTGGCTTTTGTTATTAAAAACTGCACTAAAGTTTATAAAGTTGAAAACTAATTAAGAACATCTTTTCAAATTGTTCCTGGGATGCTGTTGATACTATTAATGCTAGGAGCATCCCTGCATTTCCAGCTCATCCTGTAATATGAGTGCTTGATCATTTACATGTAAAACTTGCTGCGGTGAGTGTTTATACACATTTCTGTGTGCAAGTGGAGTGTGTTAATAGACATATGGGGAGTGTTAGGAATAGATATTAATTAGCAGCAGACTGAAGATGGAAACCTGCTGGATACACTCTACTTCATGTTAAATCATTCCCGTGATTCAGACTACGAAATACAGGACAGTCTCCAATTGTGAAATTAGCGTTTAACTTCGGGAGGTGACCACCTGTTGCATATAGTGGGGCAAACAAATATCAGCTTGTTCATATGGATGGAATTGGCAGTTGCAAGAACATTCCTGTCATTATGGTTCCATGGTGCCGCCTGAAATGAGGTGATACAGTCAGAGGGTCCCTATCAGATTGGCACCAAGTTGCTTGGGCTTTCAGTCTTCAGGACTATGAGTTAGATAAAGCTACCTTTCTTTTTAAAACATCAATCTCAGGATCTTAGGATAATTGCCTCAGTCCCTTCTGAAGGGAGCACCCTGGTGACTTCCCACTAGGTTCCATCATTTAAAGAAGCTTGGAACAGCCAAGATACAATTCATAAACCACATGAAACTCAAGAAGAAGGAAGACCAAAGTGTGGATACTTCTATCCTTCTTAGAAGGGGGAACAAAATGCCCATGAAAAGAGTTAAAGAGACAAAGTGTGGAGCAGAGACTGAAGGAAAGGACATCCAGGGACTGTCCCACCTGGGGATCCATCCCATATACAATCACCAAACTCAGACACTTTTGTGGATGCCAACAAGAGCTTACTGACAGGAGCCTGATATAGCTGTCTCCTGAGAGGCTCCTCCAGTGCCTGAAAAATACAGAGGTAGATGCTCATAGCCATCCATTGGACTGAGCATAGGATCCCCAATGAAGGAGCTAGAGAAAGGACCCAAGAAGCTGAAGGGGTTTGCAGCCCCATAGGAGAAATAACAATA
Source organism: Mus minutoides (assembly GCA_902729485.2). Classification (NCBI taxonomy): domain Eukaryota; kingdom Metazoa; phylum Chordata; class Mammalia; order Rodentia; family Muridae; genus Mus; species Mus minutoides. Next base: position 34,742 of record CACVCL010030743.1, read on the forward strand.
TAAACCAGCCAGTATCCCCAGAGCTCCCTGGGACTAAACCAACCAAAGAGCATGTTGGATATTTTCTTTACTTACATTTCAAATGTTACACAGGGTGGGACTCATGGTTCCAGCTGTATATGCAGTAGAGGATGGCCTAGTCGGTCATCAATGGAAGGAGAGGCCCTTTGTCCTATGAAGGCTTATGCCTCAATGTGGTGGAATGCCAGGAAGTGGGAGTGGTGGGTTGGGGTGCATGGGGGAGGGCATAGGGAAAGGGTGTTTTGCGGAAGGGGAACCAGGAAAGGAGATAGCATTTGAAATGTAAATAAAGAAAATATCCAATAAACAAAAATATGTATCAGTATTTTAGGTTTCTGAGAGCTTTGTCTGTACATGTTTATGGGTACCACATGTGTGGCTGGTGTTCTTGGATGGCAGAAAAGAGCATTAGATGCCCTAGAACTGGAGCTTCAGGCCTTTCTAAGCCACATCTGTGGTGCTGGAAACCAAACCGAGGTCCTCTGCATGGTCGGCAAGTGCTCTTCACCACAGAGCTACCTGTCCAGCCCCAGAGAAGAAACACTTAAATATGTAGTAACTTTGTTTGTCTTGATTTAGGAAAATGTCTGATACAGAGGAACATGTCGGTGACTCCACAGCTGATGATGAAGAGGCTGGTGAAGTCATCAGTATTCCTCGTCCTTCAGATGAAGCAGAAGGGTCGGATGTGATGCCAGAGCAATACGATGAAATAGAGGGACTCACCACCGACAGCACGGAGAACGTTGGGAGGCATAGTGAACTTAGCAGTTCAACCCCCAAATCCTACGACTCCAAACCCAGGGAAGGGGTCATATCCCCTAGAAGTGTCCCAGAGTCTCAGGATCTAGATTACAGACTTCCAGATGACCAGAAAGCAGAAGATGATGAGCTGTCATTTCTGCATAAGATAAAAGCTATAAAGGAGGATTTGCAGACGTCAATGAAAGATGCTTTAGCAACAGGTATCAGCTGTAGGAGACCAAATATTTTATTTCTTTGTTTCAAAAGGTTGTTTTTTGTTTCATTTAAACTTCAATGGAAAGGTTTAAAAAATTCAATTTAAAAATCTCTCTCTCTCTCTCTCTCTCTCTCTCTCTCTCTCTCTCTCTCTCTCTCGTGTGTCTCTCTGTGTGTGTTTGTGTATGTATGTGTGTGTGTGTGTGTGTGTGTGTGTGTGTATTTCAAAAAGAGTGAGTAGGAGTAGGTTCTGAGTATAACTGAATTTTTTTGGCTTGTGGATTTGGAGTTAATTATTGTACATAGCTAGCAAGATATAGTTTGGAACTGGAGCCCAGATTCTCCTTTGCATTTGGTATTCCCTTATATAACATGATGCTTTTACACAGTAGATTTTTTTTTGCTTTGTTGTTGTTTGTTTGTTTTGCTTTGTTTTGCTTTTGTCTGCCTGGTAAAAACTATATATACAGCTCAGGAAAACACATTTTGGTTTTCATTGAAGGTCAGTTTTGATGACATACACAGAACCATGCGAGTCGTATGTAGGCGCTGTCATTACCTGATAACAGTGCTGGGGATCTGGGCAGTTGCTGGCGGCTCCTTTTCTTCTTTGCCAGTAAATAACTATGATAAAAAGAACATGGGATCTGGTGTCACAGCAGGAACAGTGTCAGCGGGGAAGGGACACAGAGAGCTCCACAGTGTCATCCTGAGCTCAGGACGGGTCCCCTCAATCTGTCAACGACCTCACTCAACTTAAGCCAAGCTAGGATTTGTAACTTCAACCCAGAAAGCAGTTTCAGAATGAGCCAAGATGGTGCAGAGATGGAGACTTTATTAAAGATATTTTACTACAGGCTTTAAGCATGAAGGTTAGGAGAAAGAGGCACCCTCAGGGTGAAACCAAGCTACACCTGAGAGTGTGGGCCCTGAGAATAAAGTCCTAATTAATTGTCTCACCACTGGCCTGTATATACCATTTGTGGTTTTCAAGCAACACCTCAAAAGGTTGCTAAGGAACATCTATTTCCTTTTCTCTCTTTTGATCAGTGAGATTATAAGATGGCTTTAGAGATGCACTGGATGGAATGATATAGTCTGATAAAGTAGAATCAGGAGTCAGTAGGATTACATAATGGGACTCAGTATATGTCCATTCTTTGTATATGGGCTTTCTGGTGAGATTCCTAGGGGACTGCAGGCAAAGAGCCAAGCTGGGAGAAAGGCTGTAAACTGTTGCAATTGTGCCGGAATCCTTGCTTCTCCCCAGAGAGTGGTGGCAATCTGATGGGTGGAATCCTTGCTTCTCCCCAGAGAGTGGTGGCAATCTGATGGGTGGAATCCTTGCTTCTCCCCAGAGAGTGGTGGCAATCTGATGGGTGGAATCCTTGCTTCTCCCCAGAGAGTGGTGGCAATATGATGGCTGAGTGGTTCCTTTTCCCCTCTCATACCTCTATGGTTTCCCTTGTCTTTCTATCCCACTCCAACAACAGCAGTTTATTTTTATGAAATATAGCTCTGGAATATAGAGAAGGCATCTCAGATAATCCCTGCATGCTGTGTCTGCATAAGGAGCAGGGAGAGAAGGTGACGTAGCCAGACAGAGCTCCGTAGCTCTCAGTTTAGTTACACCAGGTGCGGTTTGGGTGCCATTTTGGATATTTCAGTACTTCTTGATTTATAGCAAACACATAGTGAGTTAAATAATAATAATAATGATAATAATAATAATAATGATAATAACAAAATTCTGTGTACTGCTACCCACTTCTCTAGATATAAGTTGCTGACCCTTACTGTATTTGATGATGATTTTTTTCTCTTTTTTGTTTACAGTAAAAATTGTACTTACTCCAGTAGGCCAGGAAATTATAATGCCTTTTAGAGTTGATGCTCCATTTAGATTCCTCAAGGAGCACTTTGCACACTTATTACGTATCCCACATTATGTATTGCAAATAATACATGAAGGTAAGTTTGAAGGCTAATGATTTTTATCAAGATTGTTCTGGCTTTAACTTGTAACTCACCAAAGATCTTTGACTGTAAAACTATCTTAATATTTACTGTTTCCACGTTATATTGCGGTTAAGACGTTAAAAGTTCATTTAACACACTTTCATGAATATATGTTTTATTCTGTATCCTTTGGATGTCACTGAGCATTCTCAGAATCATGTCCTCAAGTCATCTACAGACTAGCAAGGAAGGAGTGCATGGGGTGTCGATGTACTGTGGAGGCACTTTCACGGCAGCAGCATCCTAAACTTGAAGTTTACAGAGGAAGGAACCTGGGCTGCTATAGACTGGTTCAGTCAATAAAGGAATATTGGAATAAGTCCCAAAGGGGTGGGGGAACTTGGTACTTTAGGAAAGTGGCAAGAAATTTTGCATGGGTAGAGGAGGAAATGAGATTGAACAAAAATGGGCGATGAAGAAAAACCCATAAAGTATAAATAAAGACGGTTTCTGAGTTTTCTATGCAGTAAGGTAATTCTCCCAATTACTTACATTTTGCAGATATTGTTGAGAATGTCTGCTTAAGTCACTCAGCCTTAGGTTGTAATTAGGTAACGTGTTTGTAACTGTGGTAGTCTGTCAGGTTAGCATAACTGATATGTTTATGTAGGGCACACAGGAACCAATCCTAATGTTTATATTAAAATAGTTTTTGTGTATTGACTTATAAAGATGTTACACATAGTTTGCAAAGAACAAGTTTAGTTCTAAATTAATTTTTAAGAGCCTGGGGATGGAACTTAAGTTCTATTCCTGGGACCACATGGTGGAAGGAGAGAACCGACTCCTTCAAGCTGTCCACTGACTATCGCTCCTGTGCCACGGCATGCACACACACACACACACACACACACACACACACACACACACACTGAATAAATAAGTGAATAAAATGCATTCAAAAGCTTTAAACCTTACAAGAGCGAATGACCTGCAAACATTAAGATGTATTGAAACAGCCAGGTGGGTGGAGCAACCCAGGCTGAGCTGTCCAGTGGCTATCAACGAAAGTGGTGACTAACGGTGATCACAATGGCTGGCGTGTTGAGTCCTTAAGCATGTTAGTACTTCTCTAAGAGATTCTGATGATGTCATCATTAATTTATACAACAACCCTCTTGAAGGAGATACTGTTGCTAACTCACTGGAAAGTAAACTCAGGGAACCTCTATACCGTCAGTAAGTGCTAGTAAGTGGCAGAGGTTGAACTGTATGACATCAAAGAGGAAGTTTAAATATGGGACATTTATTCAAGCATGAAGTTTAAAATTGGAGGCCATAAAGAATGCAGAGCTCCGGGAGAGGCTAGAGACCCTGAAGGGGCTTGAGTCTCAGCGTTTTATGACCAGCCATCCTTCTTTATAGTTACCATTGTAGTGACCACTGGGTACCAAGTGTGTGGTGGCATCCAGCACGAGGACTGTACTCAAGCTCCAAAGGCTGTGCCCACTCTGGAGAAGAACACAGGACTGAGGCACACTCATGAAATGTGGTCTAGGTGTGCCACCCTGTCTGGATCACACGGACCTAGAAGGTCTTTGGATGGATCCCTTGCCAGAGCAGCCATGTTGCTGGATTAAAATTCCTTTACACTTTATTCTTTTTTATTAATTTGCAACCATATGCATATTTATGATAGCATGATGCTTCAATAAGTTGTAATATATGAATTGGTTAAAGCAAGGTAATTGAAATTTCAATCTATTTATTTTCCAGTTACCTATAAAATCTATTAAATTGTTTTCAGCTATAGTTTCTGCCTTGTGAGCTTGTCTGTACGAACATTATAGTATGCGTTAGAAATCATTAATATTACATTTAGTAATTTACTGACATGTGTCCCTACAGGCAGCTTTGCTATTTTCCATTTCCTTAAAATAGGAATATCTGGTTGATCACTGCATATAATGGTGACTATAGCTAACAGCATGCATTATATGCTTGAAAATTACTAATACAGTAAAATTGAAGTGTTCTCACCAAAGAAGGTAAGTATGTGAGTAATGGATTTGTTAGCTTTCTTTAACCATTTCACAGCACGGGCATATGTTGATTGAAACATCCTTTGTTACAATTCAAACATATATAACTTTTTCAATTTAAAATAAAGAATAAACCGAAATTTCTATCTCTTTGCCATAAAACACCCTAACGTTTTCATTTTTCTTAGGCATCATTGTTGGGAATAATGAGTCTCTAATACAATATGGAATCAAACCACAAGAAATTGTTCAAGTGGAGGTGTTTTCCACACTTCCTGACCAATATCCAGTCAGAAGAATAGAGGGCTTGAGTGAGGGCTCCCAGATCATAACGGTCACCATTCAGACCAGTGAGTTCTTACTATCTGTTAGACCAAGTGCTTTAGTATACCCTTGTTGAACTTTCCTTCAGCCTTGGCTTTCATTCCTTAGGCATAGATCAGTACGAGGAGATAGCAGTTGAGATAATAAAATCTGACTTCCACAAGCCATTTCTTGGTGGATTTAGACATAAAATAACAGGACTAGAATATCACAATGCTGGAACACAAACTGTACCGAGAAAGATTCCTGAAAAAGACAATCTGTTCTGTAGGGACACCCAGGTAATATTTTTATTTTTCTATTTATGTGTGTGGAAATAGTATGCTGGATGATCCCCTCGAATTTCTCTTTAACTGTGCCCCAACCTGCACAGCTTTGGGATTGACCTCACTGAGGTGACAGGTAGTGAAGTGACGATGGAAAAGCTGGGATCTCTTGAGTCATGTGCTCTGATAGAGACGTACCAGTGACCCAGAGACTCGGTATACTTATTATATACCACTGGATATGGAATCTACTGTAGAAGGCAGAGGTTTGCTTATTATATACAGCTGAATAAGGAGGCGGCTCAGCTTTCAGAGGGTGTCTAGCAAAACAGTTTCAGATTGCAGCTATCAGAGAGGAGGAAACTGGGAATGATATTCTCTTCACATACCGTCAGCTTCCTTACTTTAATCTGTGTAAGAAAGGCTTTGCAATTGCTCTGAGGCTGACCTGGGAAAGCCTGACCATTCCCAGGATTGGAGGCACTGGGATCCTTAACAGGGCCGTGTTCATGGCGACGATAGACATTCGCTCAGGATGCCGTCAGTCCATTCCCCCACATAAATAATGACAACTAAAATAGTCACTCTCCACTTGCTGATGCTTGTAAGATTCTCTTTACTATAGAAGTCACGTAGTAGGTGCTTAGTCTTAATGTTTTCATTTTAGACAGTTTTTCAGAGAAAAAAGATACAACAAACTACAAATACCACCTCCACTCAGATGACTAAAATCGGTGTGTATGTATCTAACATGACCGATAAACTGCTCAAGCCAGGAAATTACTTTTCAGCAGCAGAGTACCACGCTCAACGGTTGAATGCGGTAAGAGAGTGTTCATTGGGGTCGCACACTGAGAATTAGAAGGGCATGCCCATTGTTCTCTGTGTATTTCCCTAAACATAAGTGTGAGTTGCATTCTACTGCTACTAAAGGCATGCATGCTAAATATCCCTCTACAGAGATAACCAGAATTAAAAACTTTACTAATTCTTTCTGCTCCCTAAAGAATCTCCTCAGACGCCTTTGTGTAACCTCTCGCCATTATGAGACTTATCTACACTTCTGTCCCTTACCTTTATGCCATTCTAGTCACATGAGGACAGGGCAGTTTGTATTCTCTGATAAATATATAATCTCTTCAATTTTTTTATTGTTTGGATGATTTATATATTTTTTCACCATTTCCAACCTAATTGATCTTTTACAGATAAATTACAATAGTATTTTGATCATCTACCATCACTTGGGTGTGAGTAAAAATGACCTGAAAATAGATACACACACACACACACACACACACACACACACACACACACACACACACATTCTGATGCCTGGCTCTTTTCTATCCTAACCAGACCAAGATATTCAGAAGTGAACATGAAATAAAAAAAAAAAAAAACCTCAAGCCCGTTAACTCTTTTCTCCTATGGGAACTCTACCAGAGCCAATTCTGGACTAGCTTACTAAACTGGCTATATCTCTTGGCTTTGTCAAAGCTGTTTGGAAATGGGCCAGCATCAACTGCAGCACGGACAAAGGTCCAGCTTCCTCCGGAGCAAAGTGAGAAGAGTTGTGAGATGTGTCCACTCTCTGAAGATTAGCACAGCACCTCGGTTACACATCAAGACTGTGTTTCTTTGTGAAAGAGTTAGATCTTCCAGGCAGGCCTCGGGTGCTGCATTCTCAATGATCTTGTTTCACACAGCGAAGTTCTCCACAGTTTATGATTTTAGAGAGAGAAAAACGTTTCTCAGTGAGGAAGGGAAGAGTAGTCATTCACAGAGAGGGGTTGCAACGTGACATCTTGAAGTTGCACAGAGTCCTCAGGAGAAAGAATCTTGCTTTTTTACTCTGCAGCTGGCTTCATTAGTGCCATTAGATTGCCAGCCCTTGTTTTTTCTTTTTAATTTTTATTTTATTTTTGAGATTACAATATAATTACATTTCTCTTCCCTTTCCTCCCTCCACACCTTCCCATACACCTCTTCCCACTCTCCTTCAAATTCATGGCCTCTTTTTTCACTAATTGTTATATATGTACACACACACACCTATATGTGTGTCCGTCTGTATAATACTGCTTGTTATGTGTATTTTATTTTAGAGCTGACCATTTATCACTGGACAACCAATTTGTATGCTTTATTTTTCCCCTGGGGAAGACCACTTCCCTTGCTCCCAGCTTTCCTCAATTGACTATATGATGTTGAGGCCTTTTGGACTTTCCCCCACCTATATAAATTGACTACATGACTGCTCCATGACATGATTAAGGGCAAGGTGTTTATCATAGATATGAGGGAGAAAACAACATAGGCTTCTGGAAGAGTGCAGAAAGGAGGGAGAGAAGGGAGTAGACTGAACATGATCAGTAGACTGGACCTGGCCAAGAGAGAAGCAGGAACAGAACAGAGAGGCAGAGAGAAGAGCAAGGTATGAAGACAAAGAGAGGCC
>CACVCL010030746.1:0-42711 GCA_902729485.2 Mus minutoides
TTCTCAGCCAGTTCATCCTTTGTATAGAGAAAGGCCATCGATTTGTTTGAGTTAATTCTATATCCAGCTACTGCACTGAAGCTGTTTATCAGGTTTAGGAGTTCTCTGGTGGAGTTTTTGGGGTCACTTATATATACTATCATATCATCTGCAAATAGTGATAATTTGAGTTCTTCCTTTCCAATTTGTATCCCCTTGACCTCCTTTTGTTGTCGAATTTCTCTGGCTAGGACTTCAAGTACAGTTAAAAGGTCCTCAAAGTTTGTGGCTGCCCAGGACAGGTTTGGAAACACTGGAGCAAATGTGAGACTATTTGACTTTGAGGACATCAGCTAATCAGAGTACCAAAACAAGGTCCCTTCATCCATCTCTACAAAGTGATGAAGTAATACTTTGTCAAGACCTGAAACAAAATAAGAGAAATATGGATAAGCTAAATGAGGATCTCAGTTAATATTTACTACTGTAAATTTACTATTTTACTTAAAGTCTTCTCTTTAACTCTTACTCTGATCCTATGCTCCTCCTGTGCTTTTGCATGAGTGTACAATGATAAGTTAGCTCCACAAGAGTTCTTCCTTGAAGAAATAAGCAGCAAGATACACTATCCTTGTGCATCTTCATTTCACATGGCTCTAATGAAGAAATCCCAGATAATCCTGAATGTGAAATGTAAGACTAAATAAATAACTTCAATACTGGTAAAGGGTCTTTCTTTCTTTCTTTCTTTCTTTCTTTCTTTCTTTCTTTCTTTCTTTCTTTCTTTCTTTCTTTCTTTCTTTCTTTCTTTCTTTCTTTCTTTCTTTTTGGTTTTTTGAGACAGGGTTTCTCTGTATAGCTCTGGCTGTCCTGGAACTCACTTTGTAGACCAGGCTGGCCTTGAACTGAACTCAGAAATCCACCTGCCTCTGCCTCCCGAGTGCTGGGATTAAAGGCGTGCACCACCACGTCTGGCCGGGTAAAGGGTTTCTTAAAGAGAATACAGAATCACTAAATGTAGTTGGATAAATGTGACTAGATTAAGAGTTTTACTCATGTGCTGAAGAGAAGGCTCAGTGGTCAGAAGGGCATGCTACACGTGAAGAAGAACAGAGTTCAGATCTCAGCATTCACTTTTGATAACCAACCAGTGACTCCAGCTTTGGGGGACTAGATTCCCTCTTCTGGCTTTGATGGACATGGCATTGTGAACACCCACCCCTCAATATGCACATGATTAAAAATAATTAAAAGAAAAAATAACTACTTTCAAAACATTGTGAAGAATGAATCATGGGAAATATTTGTAAAACACAAAATGATAAGCAGTATACAGAACACATACACCCATGTGTGCTATAGTTGAATAATCTTGTCCTGTTGTGGCAGTATCTTTTGGCAGTTGTGCTAGCACTTCTCACTACCACCCCAATGTTGTGGATTCTTGAATGAAAGACACACATGTAGTCATATTTTTAATCTGCCCCTAAGCAGATCAAGTGTGGGCCATTCCCACACTTCCACCATGCTAATGCCTCCCCTCCAATACTCCTGAATTATTACTTACTAAAACCTAAATTCTATCTTTATTACCCTAGACTCAAAAGGGGAGAGGGATGGGGACGCTCTTACATGTCTGTAGGCTCTCACTTCTTCAGCTCTCAAGCCAGATCTTTCAGATTCTCCATCATAGCAATTCTAAAACCTTCTTTTCATGATTCCCTTGCCTGGGAGTCCTGCCTTTGTCTCCCTACCCAGCCATTGGCCACAGGCAACTTTATTTACCAATTAGAGCCAACTAAAGGCAGGGACCCTCAGCCTCTTTCAGGCAGATGTTAGGCTTCACTGTGACTTTGGGAGCCTAATTAACACAAATAGCATTAGAACCAATCTACAACAATTCACCATTTTCATCTATTAAAAAGCCCTTTTCTCTCTCAGATATACACTGAACAGTTATAACAGTTATGTAAACTATAAGGTAAGGTATACACTAATAACATCCAGTCCATCAATTTTGTCAATTTAGTACATTATTTTTTTAAGGTATAAAAGTCTTTTATTATTAATGCATTAAAATTAAATATACTCGAGTATTAAAAAGCCAGTACTCGGGGCTGGTGAGATGGTTCAGCGGGTAAGAGCACCCGACTGCTCTTCTGAAGGTGATGAGTTCAAATCCCAGCAACCACATGGTGACTTACAACCACCTGTAATGAGATCTGACGCCCTCCTCTGGTACGTCTGAAGTCAGCTACAGCATACTTATGAATAATAATAAACGAATCCTTGGACTGGAGAGACCAACCGGAGCGAGCAGGGCTGTCCGGAGCAAGCGGGCCGGCCAGAGCAAGCGGGGACGAACGGGGACAGCCAGAGTGAGCGGGGCGACCGGCCGACCGGTGCGAGCAGGGCTGGCCGAAGCGAGCGGGGCTGTACGGGGTGGCCGGCCGGAGCGAGTGGGGCTGGCCGGAGCGAGCAGAGCAGGCCGGAGTGAGCGGGGTTGACTGGAACAAGGGAAAAAAAACACAACAAAATAACGCATGCCTTTAATCCCAGCACTCAGGAGGCAAAGGCAGGCAAATTTCTGAGTTCGAGGCCAGCCTGGTCTACAAAGTGAGTTCCAGGACAGCCAGGGATATACAGAGAAACCCTGTCTCAAAAAAAAAAAAAAACCAAACCAAACCAAACCAAATAATAAAATAAAAAATAAATAAATAAATAAAAAATAAATAAAATAAATCTTATGAAAGCTGGGTGTGACTTGGGGGGGGGGGGGGATGTCTCAACCTATACTTAAAAAAAAAAAAAAAAGCAAGCCAGAACTCATTTTGATGAAATTACAGACAATAATTATTTTGATCATCACTGAGTACTTCATATATAAATATGTACACACATGTTGTGTGTGTGTGTGTGTGTGTGTATGTGTGGCTGGAAAGTTTAAAAGAAATTCACAATCTAAATAATTTAGTACATTATTATAACATCTATCCTATCCTAAGTTTATACTTTTCTACCTGAATGGTTTTGATTTTAACTTGTATTGTCATCTGAAAAAACATCCTTTTAAATCTAGATCACCTTCCTTAGTGCTAAACAACTTAAAGGCCACACTCATACAACCCCAGGAAAGGGACATTTATCTTCTTATTCCATAAACAAGTTATAATGGAGCCATGGTGCACAGCAAACATATTTGGAATCCTCTGTGTATTATTTTGAACCTTACCAGTCCAAGTGGAGAAATGAACTGCAGGAGTGCAGTTTTCTCCTTCCCTGGCCCTGTCCATGAGGTGATTACATGACCAACCTCCTTAGTACTTGCGCAGCATTCCTTCAGAGTTCCCCAGATGCTCTTTCCGCAAAGGTCACAGCTAGAAAGCTTATGGTGATAAGTAGCATCAGGAGGAAGCTAAATTGGATGTGTAGTCCTTCAGCTCACCTATGTGCTGCTTTCTTGACAAATGAAGAATGCACTGTTGCCCAGTTGTGAAGGCCAGAAATTACACAGACAACATGCAGTTAAGTCTAGGAGATTGACAGCATGTGTGCAAGAGAAACAGGATAATTTTATTATCAGGTTTTCCTTAAAATAAATGTACAATAGAAGCTCTACAGTTCAGCATGATTAGACATGATTTATAACTTGAATATGTTTTAAAAAACAAATGACAACAGAAATAAACCAGCACAAACTACAAAGCCACTAGAGGAAAGAGAAGCTATAGCTTAACTTCCTTCAAAACTATTTTCCAACCATTAAGTACCTTCAAGTCATTAATCAAATGCTTTCTAAATTTAGAAAGGGATGATCAAGTGGACTGAAACATGTAATGCACAATCTTGTTTTTCCAGCTATAAAATAACAGTATCTCAACAAAATAAAATACACTTTAAGCAGTTTTCTGAAAACTTCAATGACCTTTTCTGGCTCAGTACCTGACTTGAAATGCTCAAATGTTTATATTGCACAAAAAAGAAACTTTAGCAGCATACTATGTGCATGAAAAGCTGATGAAAAATAAGATTGGAAACCCCCTTAAATTGTAAAGGTAAATGTACTAAATTTATATATCAAAAGACATAGAAATTAATCATATTCATTTTTCCATTTAAAGACTTGTCGTGTCTTTATGTTTACATAAATCTCAAAATGTTTTATATAGGTTGGGGTGTCTGTACGTGTTAGAAAATTAAAACCTCACAATTTGATATGCTCCCTCGGTCAAAGAAGAAGTATTACATCCAAGGAAGTCATTTTTATGAAGTTTTTTATATGAAAAAATAAAAATACAATCCTTTTTTCTCTAAAAAAAGTTTTGTGGAATGTTGGAAATTATGGAAAAAGAATTCCAAACTAATGAAGTCAGAAGACTTGGAATGAGAAAGCCCTACCAGCACATATGTTAGGAGGAATGATGGTCATCTTCAAGTGATTCAAGGAGCATTCTGTCATAGTTAGAGGCTACCAGAAGATGGCGTGGAAAGCCATGAATGCCGGGCCATTTCTCATTAAAGAGCCACAGTGTGCAAATGTTTCAGGGATCCTCAGCAACACCCCAACACATGACCAGGCTGCCCTCTGGGGAGGCTGCAGCAGACACTGCCTGTGGGTATAAATCAGGATGCTGGCCGCAGGACTTCTAAACTTATCAACATGGAAGGAAGAGAGGCCACTGGCTGTTAACTCCCACAAAATTTTCTCTATAAAATATACAGCTTCAATAATACCTGCCTACCAGCTAAAAGAATGTTATAGCTTCACTTAGAAATGTAAATAGCAGATTACAATTCTAACTTCTGTCTAAACTCATGCCTTTAGTAGGTTAAATACTGATGTCAAAATACTCTCCATTCAGACTTTAAGTGCCCTGTTTCTTAGCCATGTAATAGCTTCTCATTTTTGTTTTCCTAATTTGCTTTTTCCTTGAATTTCTAAAGAAAGCTATTCTAAAAATCAGTTAACTGCTTAGTACAGAATGTGAAAAGCAGAAGGACTGAGGAAGTCCTGTCATGCACTCTACTTTGCTGCCCAAGAAAGCCAACTGTTTCTTACCGCAAAAGGAGAGAACTGTTTTCAGGCTTCTGAGCTAGTGAAGGATTTGGGGGTGGAAAATTCATATTGGTTATAAATCAAATATACATATACAATTTCTCTACATCCTGTTACATGCAGCTTCAGAATGTCTACTCTACTCCAGACTCACAGCTTGAATTCTCTCCCTTATCTGTGCCATTGTCATTACACTACGATCATAATGGGCTTCCTCAAAACTACTTGGACAGCAGTGCAGCTACAGTCAATGTCTGCCTGCTGAAAACCTGAAAAATGCTGGTTGACTTTCACTCCCACATGTCTAGTTACAAACACTTAGTTCTTAAGACACAAGAGCATTGGCAATCACTGGAGAAAGCATGGTTTCCAATAGCCACATCTCCTGGAAACAGTCAAAAGGCCAGGTATTGACTAAAGGACTACCATGCCAGCAGTGGAGGGAGACTACTCATCAGAGTTAGTCTAGCTCACTGGAGCCTAAAAGACAGACTTCATGTCTCTGGGCTCACTGCCTTTATCTCCTATTCTCCATGACACTGGCCGCTGCATTAGGTGATGCCCCTGCCAGCAACAAAATGGCCTATGGCCCTTGAAAAGCCAACACTTCTAAGAACCTGAAGGAAGTAGGAGTATGGTCTTTTGACCATTCCAAGATGTTTTATATTCCAAGGTAAGTTATTTTATGCTGACCAGTTAAGTGACCATTTTAAGAGTTAAGTCTTTAACTACATTAAGAGAAGGTTCAATTAAAATATACACTTAAGCCTGGCACAGTGGTGTGCTCCTATAATCCCAGTTGAGACAAGAGGGAAGAAGTTGGCAATTTAGAGACCTGTGTGGCAAGACTGTGAGACCATACACAGGGGGAACCATACACACTCAAATGGGGAGTGTGAAACAAAAGCAGTTACAGTTTTTGTGCCCAAGTATATTTCAAAGTCAATGCTACATTGCTTTTGTTTAAGTAATAGCAGGCAATTCTGCAAGTCATACAAACCTGGTACAAACTAAAGAATGAATTATTACCTTATTAGTTAACCCAGGCAGGGCTCCTAGCAATGTCAACTACCATGGGTATATCAGCATGCTGCAGCCACATGAAATGGTACCTAACAAGGAATTCTCAATAGTCTCAGCACAACATTAACGTGCCTCTCACAGTTTTGTGTGGCTTTAGTTTCTTCTCTTTTCAAATATTTACTGGCCAAAGAAAATTAATGGTTTTCTCTCATTAACCAATTAATTTGTTGTCACTGGATTCTCTCAAGGTATTATGCCCAATTTGAAGTAGTTCATATTTTGTGGTTTTATGTGAAAATCCAACTTGCAAAGTTTTAAAAATATTGAGTTATGCCCTATCTTCTTTTTATAGTCCTTAGGGGATCTCCTAGAGGATAAATGAAAGATAATCAATGCCTCTTACTTTCCCAATGCTTGTTTAATCATATGTAGATATAATGGTTATTCTACATGCCTTCTGTTACTGAAAAGGTAGACTGTTTCCTGTAAGTACTCCCTGAGAACGCCCATTCAGGATCCCCTGAAAGGCAAATGACAGTTATACATGACCAACATGAATTAAATGAGAGGCTGGCAAATTCATGCCTGTGGTAACATGAAACCAACTGTACTGATTTACCAAACAAGTGACTCCTGGCATGGGTGTGAATTCATTTTCTTGCTTCTTACTGTTCTTTCATTTGAAGTGTGTGTCTTTGTGTGTGTGAATATAAGCATGTGCACGACACACTGCATGGAAGTCAGAGGACAATTTTCAAGAGTTGGTTTTTCCTTTCCACATTGTTTTGAGGCAGGGTCCATTGTTCACTCTAGGCTAGCTGGCTGTTGATATTCTATAAGATTCTCCTGACTCTGCTCCCACCTCATTGTAGGGACACTGGGATTACAGATGTGGCTTTTTATGTGGGTTCCAGGGATCTGGACTCAGGTTGTCATGCTTGCACAGTAAACACTTTTCCTCACTAAATCATCTCCTTGGCCAACTTCTTACTTTTCTAAATGTGAACTAAGTCATGGTTTATATTTAACCTTTATTGGTCATTTTGTTTTTCTTTAGAAGGTAGCAGACCTGATTAAAGAAGGATTTCCAGTCAGAGAAGTAGGGAGGTCAAGTGCCTTTGAAAAGCTCAATGCAGAACAAGACTAAGAGAAGGCCTGTGGATCTATCCAGATCCAACAGACAACCATTCACAAGGCACATATTTTTGATAATAAAGTGCTGATTAAGACAGCAACATAACTGGAGTCGATTGAGCTAGCATATGGGTCGTCAAAGTACTGCCCTCCGGACATGTGGCAGCCCTTCAGTGCTGCCCTCGGGACATGTGGCAGCCCTTCAGTGCTGCTGACTCACCACTGCTGCTTCCTCGCACAAGCACTGCCAACAGGAGAAGCACAGGAGCATCTGTGCTGCTTCATACCAACTGTGACAGGAAGACATTCATAAAAAATGACATCCTCAACTTTCCCTTCTTACTTTCACAGCTCTGGGAAGAAGTGAGCTGGTAAGTCTGTTTAGTGGATAGAGGGTTTCCTCCAACCCTCCCATAAAAGTCCACCCTAGAGAACTCAGACTGGAATGCATAGTCCCTACACATTACAAATACATTTTAGGGCTAACTTCAGAGATAGTGAAATAGTAGTATAACTTAATTTTAGTCAATATAAATTACAATGACCATCTAAATATTTAAACAGTAAAATAGAACAAAATATACATATGTAAAAATTCTTCTAAGTAAACAAATGTACAGTCTCAGAACTTAAAATTCACTACAAGGTTCATTGTGTACATTAATTAGGCTCAGAATGAAGTAAAAGTAGTCGATTTAACCCCCATCCTGGAAAGCTATTCTGCTACAGTTGTAATTTCATCCATTCAGCATACTGCAACTTTCATTTAGATAGAGTGCAACCGTCCATGTAAACAGTTTGTCATCTTGGTCCCTGGGTATGGACCTTTGGATAGAAGAAGAAACCCTGGGAGCAGCAGATGGGGAGGGAGCATTACACCTCAGAACACCAAGCAGCTTCTGCTGCTTTGCTGGACTCAGGGCTTCCCGTTGGGTGGCTCAGGAAGACTCTGAGGGCTGGATGTGGTAAAAGTAGATAGCCATGAAGACATAGCTGTCTTTGCACTGGAAAAAGCTCCTCCAACTGATTGGCCTGTGTGAAAAAAAAAACAAAAACAAAAGGAAAAATGTATGAATTTAATAAAAGGTTTAAGTTTTCTGCATGCTGGGAATAGAAAGTAGGCAGGTCCTTTAATACTGAACCACATCTCCAGCCTGTATCTAATATTTTGTTAGATAATAAAAACCCAACAAATATGAATAAGGTTAACTCACTGAAACACAGTAAAATATGTGGTTACTAAGACACCACTTACATTTTTAGTTCAAAAGACTATCTTTCCATTAACATGTCTTAAAGAAAACCAAGTAATGTTTCACCATAGGAGCCCACACTAGGTACTTTATGGAGGCTGAAAACATAATTTTATAGCTACAGCACTAGCAACTCTATGATCAGAATTATCTGGAGAGCTTAAATAGCTGAATAGACAGCTCGAGAGATGCCTCAGGAATTAGGATTGTTTACTGTTCTTTCAGGACCAAGTTCAGTTCCTAGCACCCATATCAGCAGACTCAAAACTGCCTTTAACTCTAGCTCCAGGGGACCCAATGCTTCTGGCCCAATGCATGGGTACCCACACATATATGCAGACAAAACAAACACACATGTTCTATGAACCTATTTATATTAGAAGAATAGTATATACTAGAAAAGAGCCTTGTAGGTCTCATCATGTTGTTTTTAAGTAATATTTTCTTTGAAGTTGCTGTGAATGTGAGATTATTTGAGTCACTGCTATTAGGGAAAGGGGACATAGAAGAGGCTCATGTTGCAACTTAATTCCAGCAGCAACACTAGAAACCAGATATTGCTGTCCTCTCTGCCTGTGGTTTCAGTTCCTACACTTGAGTTCCCTGTTGTCTGAATCTTCAGACAATAATATTCAGGTGATAAATGTTCAATGGAATTATTTTAGAAGTAAATCACTTATAAATTATAAACTTCAGTCTGTTCTAAGTAGTGATGGCCTATCACACTATCTAGTTCTGTCCCTACTCCTATCTCCTTTTGTCTAATGCACACATGCTCCTGTTCCTGCCTCCAGTCACCTGGTGAACACCTGGTTATCAGACTCACTCCCACGGTATGCAGGCTGGTTTTCATTAACTTGACTCAAGCCGAGACAAATCTGAAAAGAGGGAATCTTAATTGGGAAAATGCTACTAACAGATTGGTAAATTTATAGGGCATTTTCTTGATTAATGATTAGTGTAGGACGATTCAGCCCACAGTGGTCAGGTGGTCTTGATGGTGTAAGAAAGGAGGCTGAGCAAAGCCCTGAGCAAACCAGTAAGCAATGTTCCGCCATGGTCTCCGCATCAGTTCCTGCCTTGGTTTCTCTCAATGAACTGTGTCCTAGGACATGTAAGTCAACTCCAAGTTGCTTTTGGTCATAATTATCATAGCAATAGCCCTAACGAAGATACCTGGTAGCGCAGTGTCTATGTTCCAGTAACCCTAAAGGCAAGGGCTGTGAAGCTGGCAACTTGAACATGCCAAAGAAGAGCTGTAAAGTGATTTCTTTAAACAAAAAAGTGAAAAAAATTTGAGTGACAGAATATATTCATATAACTTTTACTAAAATATACTGTTATAACTCTCTCATCCTATTATTGCTGTTAATTTCAGTGGTTAATTTACATGTTAATGTTTTATTACAGGTTGGATATGCAAGAAAAAAACATGGCGTGTGTATAGTTTTGAGTATCCTCTGTGATTCTTTGAATAGATCTATCTCTTTTGGATGGGGGTGTGCTATTATAGTGATGCGTATGTCTTCAAAGAAGATAACTTTTTCTATTGAATATAAGAATCCAAAATAAATCAAATGTATAACCATACAGAAACATATATATCAAATTCCATTCCTCTGGCAATAAAATGATCCTAGTAGGGCTATGTGTTCTATGTCTTTTAAAAGGAATCCTGAGTGTCCTTTCACCAACTTTCTATAGGTGTAAGGAATGTTAGTTACAAAGACCATTATGAGGCATTCTTCTACTAGGGCTTCTGAGGTTTGCTCAATAAGAGTTAACAGTTATTTCTGTTAAGGGTAACAGAAAATGTCCTGCATGGGCTCATTTGTTTGAATACTTTGTCTCTGCATGGCGGTACTGCTTTGGGAGGTTAAGGAAGTTTGGGACCTGTGGTCTAGCAGAAGTGAAGTGTTACATAGGCATCTGAAGTTGTATCTATTTCCAGCTCCAGCTCTCTGCTTCCTGATCTACTAGGATATAAGGAGCAGCAACATGCTCACACTGTTATGAATTACGTCATGACTTGCTGACCTGATAAAACTGTGCCCTTTAAAACCATAAGCCAAAGCAAAGTAATTCCTTGAGTTGTTTCTGTCAGGTATGGTCAAAGTGATAAGAAAAGTAACTAATATGGTTTCTAGGTTTGAAATTGGATCAAAATAACAAGTTAAAAGTACAGAACAGAGGGTGTGGTGGTGCACACCTTTATTTCCAGTACTTAGGAGGTAGAGGCAGGCAGATTTTGATTTTAAGGCCAGCTTGGTCTATATATAAGTTCCAGGTTAGCTGAGGCTTCAACAACAAACAAACAAAAGGGGCGGGGGTGGGGGGAGAAGAAATAAGGAATTTATTCAGACACAACACAGATGAGTGAAAAAACGCTAGGCACAGAATATATGTTCATGCTATGATTTACCTAGCTTTGGGTATCTGGTTAATAATACTAGCCTCATAAAGAGAGTTGGAAAGTATTATCTCATTCACTACTTTATGAAAGGTTTGCATTCAATTTATGTTATTTCTTCCTTAAAAATCTAATAGAATTTCAATGAGAAGTTTGTAATCTCAGCACTTGGGATGTTGAGTCAGGAGAATCTGGAGTTTGAGGCTAATCTAGACTACAAAGCTAGACGCTGTCTTGACAAACAAAAGTAGGGGGTTGAATAAGAGAAGAAAGGAAGAAAGAGAGGCAGGGGAGAGAGAAAAGAAGGAGGAAGAAGAGGAGGAAAGAACTCTGGAGCCAAGCTCACATAGATGTTGGTTAAATTAGAACCCTGCACCAGGTTTTAAGTTCTTCCCAGATCTAGAGCTATTCTGATTTAACTATCTGTAGTCTAATCCTTGCTATCTGTAGTATCTCTTTTTTCGTCTACTTAGAAAAACGTAAATTCCTCTTTTTATTTTAAAACTGAAAAATTTAAAAGCTCTCTTGTATTGCTATGTGACCCAGAAATCTCTATAACTTTATTGTAATGAATTCTACACTGAAGACAGAAAATGGATACATATGACAAGCAACTCCAGCTGAGGGTGTGCCTTACCAACGGCTTTTCCTGTTTGTACCACATTCCGGCTGGTTGTGACCATGACACTGCCAATTTTTTTGCCACGTTCACTGTTCTGAACAGAACTAAAAAAAGAAATACAATTTTTAAAAATATCAAACATTTGAGAACGCCCACAACCAAACCATTCTATTATCATAATAAAAAGCAAAATTATTATGAATAAATACTTGAATGTATTTGAAAGAATACAGAAATGAGCTGAGGTGAGGACAGAAAGATTTATGGCTAAATCTTCTTGACAGATATG
The DNA here is from genome assembly GCA_902729485.2 of Mus minutoides. Taxonomy (NCBI): domain Eukaryota; kingdom Metazoa; phylum Chordata; class Mammalia; order Rodentia; family Muridae; genus Mus; species Mus minutoides. Next base: position 11,767 of record CACVCL010030746.1, read on the forward strand.
ATTTCTGCAAGGATATCATCAAAATAAGAATGGCAAGTCCTGTTATTACTTCATACTATTGTGTATGGACAGAGTTTTTATTTTGAAATACACGCTGTTGAGCTACAGAATGTTAAACACACTGGGTTACTATTTGGAACACTAATCTATCAAGTAAACACAATACCCAATTTGGCAACATATGGCATATACTCAGAATAATTTTCCCTTATTTTCTCTAAGTACTCACTGTGAGAATCTGAGTTTCATGTCTGACACCGAGTACTGGCCTTGAAAAGGATGGCTGTAAAACAAAGATTAAGTTTATGTTACAAATACATCAATAATGGTGCAAAATGCAGTCACATGAACTGTTAGTAAACCTTTTGGGAGACATAAGAAGACACAGTGCTCTGAAACTGACAGTGGGAACCCATGCATCATCCCCAATATGACCTCTCCAAGTGACTCAACAGTTTTGGGTTCTATCTTCTTTCCGTGTACAATGAATGAATGAATGTGGCTAGAAGTGGACATGTGTGTACTGGGGACTGAAGTACTAACACTATTCTGACATAGGAATTACTTCATCTGGGGTAGGGAGCAAGCATCAGCCCAACTTAAACATACATCAGGAAATTAGGTGAGTAGCTAATTTAGGCCACTGTCACAACTTTACCTTGATCCTGGTCACCCTGTAAATATGTGTCATTGGCCATAAAAATTTGCTAGTAAATCAGCAAAATCTGTAGTTTATTATAAAAGCAACTCAAAATGCAGAACTTAAAATGGCACTGTAGTTTTGTGAGAATTTCTGCCACACCAAAGGGAAAACATTTTATTAAAATCAAAACCAAAACCAACCAAAACTTAAGCATAAGACTGGAAGATTGTCAATAAACAATTCTTGTCTTAAACTCAGGGTTACTCTATCCTGTGTTATGGAGAAAGAGAAATTCATAGCTACTTATGCTATAGCTATGAATATACAATGTTATAGTTTTGTCAAATGACAGTAAAGTGCGTTGGGTCAAATTAAGCATATAGACCAGTTCTTCCTTTTATGGATCACAGAACTAACCAGACAAATCATACAAACATGCTGTGCTTGTAGCTGCCTAACATGTTCAAAGCCCCAGGTTCAGTATCAAACATTGCAACATCACAAAAACATCCCTTATCAGTCATTTCTCCTAGTCCCCCAACAGCTTGATTTCAGGATGGGGTATGTCTGATGCTTGGTAATTTAGAGGATTCCTCTTTAGAAGCTAAAAAAGTATCAGGCAGATTTCAAGGTAATTAGTTTGGAATGTTTCAAATTACACTTCCTGATAATTGATGAAGACCATCATTTTTTGTCTGTTTGTTTGTTTTGTCTTGTTTTTCATTTCTTATTTTTAATCTGATGAAAATGTTTAAAATCTACTGATTATCATGACTCCCTAATTACTACTCTAATGGGCCTCTTCATCCTTGATCTTCTCCCCTTTTGTTTTAAAAATGTAAAAGCAAAGTATCTTTTGTACTTTTATAAAAGTAAAAAAGTACTTTTTTTGTACTTTTATAAAAATATTTATTTATTTCTGAAATTACTCTAATTACTACTCTAATGGGCCTCTTCATCCTTGATCTTCTCCCCTTTTGTTTTAAAAATGTAAAAGCAAAGTATCTTTTGTACTTTTATAAAAGTAAAAAAGTAATTTTTTTGTACTTTTATAAAAATATTTATTTATTTTTGAAATTAAAATATAATTGCAGTTTTTCCTCCTTCCTTTCTTCCCTCCAAAGCTCACTTTGCTCTCTCAAATTCATGACGTCTATTTCTTTAATTGTTGTTACACACACACACACACACACACACACACACACCTACCTTACCAGTCTCTATAATGTATAATGCTAACTGTATGTATATGATTTCAGGGCTGACCACAATTTGGGGACTCTTCCCTAGACAGACTTTTTCTTTCCTGCTTCCTCTGGGCTCTGTATTCCTTAGTTGCCTGTAATTTTTAGTCAGAGTTTGAAGCCCCATGAGATTTTCTTCTTCCATGTTAGTATATCTATTGGTGTCCTCTTTATTTGGTTTTTGTTTTGGCCTTCAAACTTACAATTCTCCAACGTTAGCCTCTTGAGTGTGGGATTACAGGAATGTGCTACCACAATTAGTTATGAGTGCTTTCCAGTCTGCATTTCAACCCCCATAACTTTAGTTTCTTTATATATTTTTTCGTACCTATTTTTAAAGCCCAGCCTAGCTGAACCTATGTGCCAGCATTAAGATCTGCAGAGTTGGTTCAGGTTAACCACCCCAGGTGCAATGATTGAGACAGCTTCACATACTGGAGAGTTGAATAATTAGGGTGACCCAGTTTATAAAAAGAGCCACTGCACGTGTCCCTGGCAAACTAGCTCACATATGTTTTCCTTTGTATGCCTCAGTACCCAGATCCTGCAACTGGTGAGGTAGACTATTTTGAACTCTTAGTTCTTTCATTTACTAGCACTAAAATGTAGTCTACTTTTTAACTGTTTTTAATACATTCAGATGGCAATATAGGTTTTGCTATAGCCAAAAAATCTACCGAAGTTAGAGTTGAACCTATCATTTTCTTTGAGAGTAATATAAAGATAATAATAGACTAGTCCACCAAAATGTTCTGAAACCATGTTCCCTACCAAATGTATCTAGAAGTTTATATTGTTTAATGTATACATCAGAAAGTGTATGTTTAATCACTTAAATTGCATTCCTACTTTAGCTAAAAACAATAAACAATAGCTCCCACAATAACACAGTGCTGAATACAAAATTGACTTTGTCCATTTCCACCAAGAAATAAAAGTTCAAAAGTACAATAAAAATAACAAATTTATGCAATTTATGCTTGTATCATTAAAAATAGTATTTAAGCAAGGAGTGGTAGTAAACAGCCTTTAATCCAAGCACTGGGAAGGCAGAGGCAGGTGGTTCTCAGTTTGAGGCTAGTCTGATCTACACAGTGAGTTCCAGGCTAGGCAGGGGCTACATACTAAGATTGTCTCAATAACAGAAATGCTTTCTTTGTAAAGCAACCATTTTCCATCCCATCAAGTCCAGAGGACATGCTTACTTTGGATTTATCTCTGAAAGTGCCGGATGCTTATTGCTGTTCCATACCCTGTAGTTGTGAGTATTCTTCCAGGCAGCAACAAAAGTTGTTCCATAGTCTGATAACATCTTTTCATTATCTGCCAAGAAAATGGTTGAAGAAAGCTAAGCTGGATCACAGCCATCTGGGCATGAAGATTAATAACCGTAAAAGGTGAAAGTCCCTTTACGTTTTTAAGTCCCACAGTCACATTGTGAGGACATTGCCTACAGATGTAAGCAAATTTGGCTCTAGTCCCAGAAACCCTGTTAAGAAACTATGAAGCCCTTGGCAAATCACTTAATCACTCAGAACTTCATTTTCTTAACTGGGAAATAAGAGGACTGAGCCAAACCAAGGCTCTCTACGCCAAAATGTTTCCATGTTTTCCTTACTGTTACAAGGACCATATTATTTATTAAACAAAAAGTACAGACATGGCAGGGAGCAGACATACTGGCTTAAGCATAGGATGAGGCATTTAGAATCTCCTCCCAAATGTTAAAAGAGGTTAAGCACAAGCAAGTAGACTACTTCTTTTACCTATGTTTTCTTTGTTTGGACTTTGTCTCAGTATTTGGTGCTTCATTCTTGAATTATTGAAGCATTGTACTGTCAAAAATACAACAACCTAAGATCTTCACATTAATGCTAAGTAGCTCTTTGTTATAGATACCATGGGGAAGTGTCCATGAACATGTCTTTTGAAGGAGAAACTAAGTCTGGAGAACTGATTCAAGTAGCTATTGACCCACATTTACCACACATGAAGGTTTGCTATTTTGTTTTTGACACAAAGCCTTGATATGCACTCAGGCTGGCTTTGAACTCTTGTGACCCTTCTGTCTTGGCTTTTCTGTCCAGGCAGATGACATCTGAGATGTGTGCCACCATGTCTGGCTATGTTCTATGCTTTTAAGGTGAAATGCCAGTAGCTTTTGGTTGCTAGGAAAGGACCAGGAGACACAGTTCCATTTACAGCATAAAAATATACTTCCCCTGCAGCAAAACCTTCTATGCAGATCATGTGTAAGAATGGGCTTTTGAACCAGACTGCTAAAGCCTCTCAACCAGATAAATGACCAAGTTACAGAGTATTGTTTCCTATCTTCGGTAAATTGTAATTTCTGGGATTATTAAGGCCAAAATTAATTACTAGCTGTAACATGCCTTGCATGTATTAATTTTTTTTTTTAATTTAAAAAAAGTTGAATGTTGGACAACTATAGTACATGCTTTTAATCCCAGTTCTTGGGAGGCAGAGGCAGGCAGATCTCTGAGTTTGAGGCCAGACTGGTCTACAGAGCAAGTTCCACGACAGCCAGGGCTACACAGAGAAACCCTGTCTTCAAACAAACAAAGAATTGATTATTCATGAGGCAAAATAACTAGCAGATATCTGGCCTTCTTTTTAAGATTATTAAGTAAATTTGGGTTACAAGATTTAATTTTGATGCCTCTGCTGATATATTTGTAGAAATGATAGACATTTAAAATATCCAACAAGTAAGTGAATACATGATTACTTTTTCTTTATAATGAAGAACATCCCTGAAATCTAGATTTCAGACTACCCTGGCAGGTGGAAATGATAATAATGACTTGAAAACAACAACAAAAAAAACCCTGACAAAAAATGCAAATAAGCTGCACAATACTGCAGATATGCACTTTTATAGACTATTACAAGAAAGTAAACTGCATATTGTACATATTTCATTGCTGTTTTTTTAAAAAGCAGTGTATTTTTTCAGTAATAACAACCAAAAATTACTCTGAAATCCATTTTTGCTACAAGTATACAAGTATTTGCCAGAGTTCCAAGGTAGAAATGCTTATTGCAAAGCTCTACTTCTAGTTCATCCTGTTTTCTAAGTAGAATGAAGTAGTTTTAACCAGGAATGTATTTTCACCTGCCCCATTTAAACCATTTCACAGGAAAAATAATATTTTTTAGAATGGGATAAAACTTTGAAGGTCTAATCCCTTAGAATATAATTTGCAATGATTCCTTTACATTTTTTCTTTAATAACTTGAAAATATATAAGCAGTATTTATAAAGTTACCAAATACTGACATTTCCTTTGATACAAAATAATCAGCAGCCAAGTTGAAGTGAAAACAAACAGTATTGTCTTAACATTTTTATCGTAAAGAGTACCAAAAAAATAATAATAATAAAAAAATAAAGTCAGGCAGTGGTGGCGCATGCCTTTAATCCCAACACTTGGAAGGCAGAGGCAGACGGATTTCTGAGTTTGAGGACAGCCTGGTCTACAGAGTGAGTTCCAGGACAGCCAGGGCTATACAGAAACCCTGTCTTGAAAAAAACAAAAACCAAACCAAACCAAAACAAACCAAAACAAACAAAAAAGAAAGAAAAGAGTAATGGTCAGACCAAATGTTCAAACAGACTCACTACTATAAAGACTATCCCAAACCATAAAATCAAAGTCTAAAACATATGTAAAGAAAAAGGTTTGGAAGGACAAAGTACTCAAAATGTCAAAGAGTCATCAGTATGTCTGTATGGGTACCAGTGATTTTCTAACGCAACTCAAAACATCCATAAAAATCAGAACATGAAGGTTTATAGGAAGAATTGTGGCTGAGTGCTTCTTTTTTTTTTTTTTTTAAAGATTTATTTATTATTATATCTAAGTATACTGTAGCTGTCTTCAGATGCACCAGAAGAGGACGTTAGATCTCATTACAGATGGTTGTGAGCCACCATGTGGTTACTGGGTTTGAACTCAGGACCTTCAGAAGAGCAGTCGGTGCTCTTAATCACTAAGCCATCTCTCCAGTTCCGGCTGAGTGCTTCTTACCTAACTGCAGTGTAGCAGCCAGCAGAGCGTGGATATAAACTGCAAACTGGGCCCGGATCCATTCGTCACCTCCCTCCCAGCCGGTGCCATCCAGGAAGACATCATCCCGGTTCTCAGTCACATGCCTCACCAGGTAGTCTGCGAACCTTAGGTCAGCAGTCGTTGGGTTAAGCAGCTTCCTAAGTTCTGGATCATGGATCTGGATCAGTGCTTCTTCCACCTAGAAGAGTGCCCCGGTACAAGTCAGAGTTGGGCCACAGATTTCCATGTCATGTTATAAAAAGGAACTACTGGGGAACTAGAACTAGAAATAAAAAATATGAATAACATATTCTCAAAGGATGAATCTAAGAGGCAGGTGTGTACACTGAGGTTTCCATATACTTTCTCTTTTTATGGAATAAAGTGCCTGTTCTAATTTTAGAAATTATGGGTAGAGGATAGCTGACTTAGTGGTTAAGAGCACTTGCTACTCTTGGAGATGATCTGCATTTGCTTCACAGCCTCATACAGTTACTTATATCCATTCAGTTCCAGGGGATCTTGCACCCTCTTCTGACGTCCATGGTCACTGCGTGTGCACAGAGTACACACACATGTATGCATGCAGGCAAAATAAGCACACATATAAATAAGTCTTAAGAAAAGACTTACAGAAAACATATGTGCAAATAAGAACATGATTTTGAACTATAAAAGTATGCTTCTAAAATCTTTGATTGTATAATTGCTTTGGAAAATATAGATACACAATAAAACTTGTCCTTATATTAACATGAAAAAAAAATAAACTTAGTTATAATTCCTTCAAATTTTTCCATTTTGAGGGCATGCACACTTCGAAATATTTTTAATATTGTGTGTGTATGTGTGTTTGTGTGTGTGTGTGTATATATATATATATATATATATACACACACACATATGTATTATATATACTGTATACATACATACCTACCTAACTGGCAAGGTTTTATTCTTTCACTGCTGGTGATTAAAGTTGGGCCCTTACACATACGTAGCAACTGCTCTACAAGTCAACTCACTCCGAAAGATTAGTTGTAGAGTGAATTAATAAAACATCTATCAATCTTTATTATTATTATTTTCTTAATTTACATTTCAAATGCTAACCCGAAAGTTCTCTATACCCCCCTCCCCCGCTCTGCTCCCCTACCACCCACTCCCACTTCTTGGCCCTGGCGTTCCCCTGAATTCAGGCATATAAAGTTTATCAATCAACTTCTGAATGCTAAAGCACTTTGTGCTTCTCCCAACTGTACCCTCCTATCTGGTATAAAGTTTCTCCCTCATTTATATTGGGGATAATAAATAATACATCTGTCAGTAATTATAAAAACCTCAGTGCAGTTAAAAAAAATCCCAATATTTTTCAATTGTGAAATTAAATGAATAATTTAAAAGTATAAATATATTGCTACAGTACTGAATAACTGCTATGAAGTTCTTTAACATCAGGAACATATTAAGCAGGATATGTGTTTAAATTATTCTGAAAAATATTCCACATTTTAATAAGGCATTGAGACCATGATAGGCATGGTTTGCTCAGGCTGGAATCCTTGCTCAAGCATTTATCAGTTGTTTGATAATGGGACAATCACTTAACTTGTACGCATCAGCTTATGTTTATGCAAAATGTAGATAGTATGTATCTTATAGGGATGTTAGGAAAATGATATCAGTTAATAAATATAAAGTGGTCATAGTGAGGTATGCCTTTAATCCCTTTAATACTTGGGAGGAAGAGGCAGGTGGATCTCTGAGTTCAAGACTAGCCTGGTCTACAAAGTAAGTTCCAGAACAGTCAGGGTTACATAGAGACCCTGTCTCAAAAAACAAAGCAAAACAAAACCCAACCAAAGAAATAAATAAATAAAATTAAAATGACTAGAATATAGTAAACATTATTTTTCTTATTATTTTCTTGTTACAATAGGTTCATAATTATATTTAGGAAAGGAATAGTGAACTAGCAGGCCAAGTTCATATACTCAGACATAAACGTACTTCCACAATGGCATCACTGAGGTGCTTCTGTTGTCGGAAAAGGATGTTAGTAGCTCCAGCCACAAATCCCCGAACAGTGACGTCAGAGAGAAGATGATGCTGCTGCAATGCCATGTAAGGCAAACACAGATATCCCTATGGATTATAAGGGCAATAGAAAATAACAGAAACGTGAAAAATTAAAAAAAAAAAAACTACTCTTCTTTTCATAAAAAAATAGTCCATTCTTCCCTACCTGCCCATTTAATCTTTGACTCATTAAAATAATAGTCACATAGCAATGCCTTGCCTTGACTGCAGTAAGTCCAGTTAGTGGTTAGCTAATTCTCTTCACAAATGGTCAAACCTCTGCAAGGCCATCTCACGTAATCCCTTCATTTTTGGTCCAATTTAAAGTCTGACTTCCTTTTTAATTTAGGGAATTAAACATATTACATCCATTAAAGAGTATGTTGTTTAATAGAAAGCAGTTAAGAATTGTAAGCTGGGCGTGGTGGCGCACGCCTTTAATCCCAGCACTCGGGAGGCAGAGGCAGGCGGATTTCTGAGTTCAAGGCCAGCCTGGTCTACAGAGTGAGTTCCAGGACAGCCAGGACTACACAGAGAAACCCTGTCTCAAAAAAAAAAACAAAACAAAAATAAAAACAAACAAAGAATTGTAAAGCATGCATCTTCACACAGCCATCAAGGTGCAATGAGAATAGAAAAACATCCAGTTTAATGTCTGATTGTTAGACACAATACAAAAATATGCCAAAATATTTGCTACAAATTAGTTAAAGCAAAAGTTACATTGGCAGTATCTCTTTAATTTCCATTTGAAAAAGCACTGCCTTAAAATTATAGCTGAATCACTAATCCTCAATAGGCATTTAAGTCTGCAAACCAATCAACCAAAAGCAAGCCCAACCCAGCCCAATCCCCAGAGTTCAGGGGGTGGTCAGTGGTAATGATTTGTGCATAAAGGCAGGACAGAGCTATTGACTCTCTGATCCTGTTTGTAGCTTCAGGTTGTACACTCACTGAAAAGCTATGCTGATTCAGTAACTGTTTCTATTTTCCTGTGAATATTTCAACTGGGCTACTTAAAAAGAACCTTGTCTTGAAAACGTACACACACTCTTTACCTAAATTTATCCTACAGATATGCCTGTTCATCTGTTAGTATATTTTTAAATTATTTAAAATAGCACTTTTTATTCATAACTTCAGGAAAACTGGAGTAGATACATTTCTAGCCATATAACAGCACATTCTAAAACTATAAAAAGTGATGAAGTTTAATTCTCAGAAATGTAAATGTGATCAAGGGGTAGAAAAAGATGGGCACGGATTACTATCATTTGTGTAAAAGGGATAGGGGAAAATCTATGCATTTCCTTAGGCTATAAAAAATACCACCAGCTAGGTGGAAGAATAACATGAACTAACTAGTTCCCCCTGCGCTCATGTCTCTAGCTGCATATATGGAAGAAGATGGCCTAGTTGGCCATCATTGGGAGGAGAGGCCCCTTGGTCATACAGACTCTATATGCCCCAGAACAGGGGAATGCCAGGGCCATTACGTGGGAGGGGGTGGGTAGGGGAGCAGGGCGGGGACGCGGGAGGGTAAGGGAAAATTTCTGGATAACATGTGAAATGTAAATGAAGAAAATATCTAATAAAGAGGAAAAAAAAGAAAAAAAATAAATTAGAAGTGTAATTTATCAAAAAAAAAAATATCACCAGAAGAAAATACAACACTGGCAATGTTCACAGCTATCAGAGAAGGCAGAAGGGTAGAAGAGATGGATTAGGAAACATTTCTTCTTGGTTCTAGGGGTTGAATCCAGTGCTATGTGTATGCTAGGCATGCACTTTACATTCTCAGGCCACAGAAAATTTTATTACAGGTGCTTTGGATGTTTTTACTACTGAACCATGTAGAAATACTACGTACTGATACAACTGTTCAACCTAGCTTTAATATGGTATCACTACTTTTATTTTCATGATGTTCAACTTAACTAAAATCTTTGGAAGATGCCGGAATATGATTATAGAAGAATATTCATCTTTTACCAAAAAAGCAGATTTTATATCCAAACCTACTCCTGGCTTCCCACTTAACTAAGACAACTCAACATCCATACTTGAAATGGCACCATATACTGATAGAACAAGACAAAAAACACAGAACAATTATCATGTATGGTAAACATACACAAATACAGAAATTACAAAAATAAAAATTACAAGCAAACATTATTGAGATATTTGCATATCAATATTCTCTGAAGTATTCATAATAGCCAAAAGTTGGAGGCAATGATCAGTTGATGAGTGAATTAATAAAAAAGTAGGGTAGGATATAATGGGATATTATTCATCTCCCCTTCAAATATCCAAATACTAAAATAAATTCTATATATTCAGTTACAAGTTGACAAGTTATGTGACTTTTTATTTTCTGAGATATGATTCTGCTATGTATTATCTTGGGCTGGCTTCAAACTCAGGATCCTCATGTCTTAGCTACCAAAGTCATGTGCCACCATACATTGCTGAGATAAATAAATTTCACTATTTAAAATACATTGTTTTAAACTGGCATATAGAAATTAAAACAAAGTAACTTTTAATCAGTTTTTATGGTACATCAACTGATTTTACTAAATGACTTGTGATCAGAGAGGAAAGCTGACACAGGAAAGGACCCCCCCAGTCCTTTCTAGTCATCCCAACACTTAACCATGTCAGCATGTGCCCAACTCCAGTACTTGATCAGAAGGAAACAGAAGGAAGGCCCTCAATACTGGACTTGCACACTCCAAATGCTATTCCGTCTCTCTTTTTCAGTTTATCTCACACCATCCCCCTTTCAGTGTTCTTCTGCTCACTCATTTGCATGGCAGCAGAGCATGAGTACACAGGTATGATTTGTTTCAAATATTTTTCTATTTCTCTTGTTCTGCTGGATAGATGCTTCTAGACTCATCATTTCCTTAGCCCTTTTGTTACTTCTTTAACAAAAAAAGATTTATTTTATATATGTAAGTACACTGTTGCTGTCTTTAGACACACCAGAAGAGGGCATCAGATCTCATTACAGATGGTTGTGAGCCACCATGTGGTTGCTGAAAATTGAAATCAGGACCTCTGGAAAAGCAATCAGACAATCAGTGTTCTTAACCACTGAGCATTCTCTCCAGCCCCTTCTGTGTATTTTCTTTTCTTTTTTTTTTTTTTCGGTGTGTGTGTGGGGGGGTGTTCCGAGACAGGGTTTCTCTGTGTAGTCCTGGCTGTCCTGGAACTCACTTTGTAGACCAGGTTAGCCTCGAACTCAGAAATCCACTTGCCTCTGCTTCCCGAGTGCTGGGATTAAAGGCGTGCACTACCACACCTGGCTGTGTATTTCTTAAATAAGCTCTCAGAAAAAGGACATACAAATTATTTAACAAACTGGTGTAGCCTCTAGGGCTTACAGAGTAAACCTGGTCTGTAAGGATGACATGACATCATTCTCATCCAAGTTCAAATACTAAGAGCTGGGGAACTGGCTATGAGATTAAACGAACAGCGTGAAGCTGGGAGGCACATGTTTTTAATCCCAGCACTTGGGAGGCAGAGGCAAGAGGACCTCTGAATTAGAGGCCAGCTTGGTCTACAAATAGAGTTCCAGGACACACACAAAACCTCCTCAAAACAAAACAAAACAAAAAAAGCAAAACCAAAACAGACCACAGGCTATTAGTTGCACCCACATGGTGGCTCACAACCTTCTGTCATCTGAACTCCAGGGGATCTGACACCCTCTTCTGACCTGAGCATGCACTGTATGCATACATATATATACAGGCCAAACTTTATACATATAAGATAAAAATAATAAAGTAAAAGAATCCCAAGAGGAAATAGCTTAAAGACAATTTGATTTTTAGAACATCTAATCTTCCGAAGTTACTGACCCAAAGGATCAGTATTTGTAGTTAGAAATGTGATTAAGCAACACACTGGGTTTTACTCAACACACAAGATGAAACCAAGGGGGAAAATGACTTCTTTATCATAGCAACAGTGGTAAGTCTATCACATACTTAGTACTGGCATAAAGCACGTAAGTCTAACTAACATGGTTTATTGAAAAGATTCAGATCACTCTGAGTAACCTGATCCTCAAAACCAAAATTCTTCTTCAGCCCATTTGCCTCCTGATAAAAAGTGCTCTTAGACATGCACAAATAATGGCAGTTAAAGAAATTTACAATTTGGGGTTGGAAGGATGACTCAACCGCTAATAGTACCTGATGCTTTGCAGAGGACCTGGGTCTTGTTGCACACTAATGATACGTTCCAACTGTCTGTCACTCCACTTTACAGAGATCTAGTACTCCTTGGACACTAAGTACACATGGCATATGTATATATATTTTCTTAGTTAGGGCTTCTATTGTTGTGATAATATACCACAACCAAAAGCAAATTGGGACAAAAGGGGTCTATTTCACTTTACAACTCTCAGGTCACATTCATCACTGAGTGAAATTAGAAAAGAAATCATGGAGGAAGGTTAGTTACTACTGGCTTATTTCCCATGGCTTGCTCAGCTTGCTCTTAAAACAACCGAAAACCATCTGCCCAGAGATGGCACCAACCATAGGGGGCTGGCTCTCCCACATCAATATTTGATCAGGAAAATACCCTATAGACTTGCCCTTGACCAATTATATGGAGGTATTTTCTCAATTAAAATTTCCTCTTCCCAGGTATGTCAAGGTTCATTTAATCCCTTGTGAACCTCACACAAACATATCACTTATTAATCATAACCTTTCCTTTCTTGTTCATCCCCCAAGATCTCATATTAATAATTACAATATAAACACAATAATTTTAAAAGTTCTGTAGTCTTTAAAATATTTCAGGTTTTCTTTAAAAGTCCACTATCTTTATCTAACATCATTATTCATTAGGTATTTCCCAGTTTTCAAGGAGAATTTTAAGACCTAAAAATGTGTCCAAACACATAAAGTTACAATTAATGCCCTCAATAAAGGACAGTCCATTTTACCTTTGTAAAGATGGCTAGAGGCATGCCATATTGGTCTTCTTCCAAACCAGAAATGAGCCCTGGTATCAGGACCACCTGCCTGCTATTAGCTTGAGGCTGTACAGTAATTGGAGGGCTGTCCGAGGGCACAGAGTCCTTTTGGAATAAGTGTGTCTGGTCTGACCCCATCTGTTCCCTTTCTTTCAAGCTGGCATCCTCTAAGACACTAGGATCCAATGTTTCCCAGTCACTTTCTGAAGACTCTGGAGATGGACGGGGTGGAAGTTCCAAATATCGGCCAGAATCACTGGGTTCCTGTCCTTTGTTGTTGTTACCTTCTACTTGGAAGTAAGGCTTCTCCATCTTGGGAACAGCATCTTCTCCATGGTTTACTACCATGATTCTTGTGACAGTTCCCAAGCTGGTATTTAAGACATCAGAAGTAGTCTCAGAAGTAAAATCATCTGCAGAAGGATTACTTTCCTGAGGTCCAGTATCTTCAGACATACTCTTTCGGGGTCTATACTGAGAACAGTCACTGAGGCCATGCTCAATCATGCCTAAAATATAAAATATTGAAAAACAGCTTGGCTTATAATAACATGGAAGAAAATAAGGTGTAGTTCCTGTTTTATATAGTGGAAATTTCCTATAAAATTTTTTAAAAAGCTGTATTTACATCTTTTTAAATGAAATTTTTCGTTTAAAAAAAAAAAAAAAGCTGGGAAAGTTGAGTGTGATAGCACACAAATTAATCCCAGCACTTAAGTGGCAAAGGCAGGCAGTTCTCTGAGTTTGAAGCTAGCCTGGTCTACAAAGTAAGTTATGACAGCCAGGGCTGTACAGAGAAACCGTGTCTTAATAACAAATAAACAAAAAAACAAAAAAACAAAAAAATGGGAGCTGGCAAGATGGGTAAGGGTGCTTGTTGCCAAGCCAAACCTGACAACCTAGGTTGAATACCACAACACACAATGGAGGGTACACTCTCACAGGTTGTCCTCTGACCACCAGTATACCATGGCTTACAGCACCCCCTCCCCAATGTTAAAATTAAAATAAGGAAAGAAAACCAGGCTAAAGGGAAAAAAAAAACCCTAATGCCAAAAGGAAAATTAAAATGGAAATATTAACCCTATTAAGTTTACTTTTTGTATACTTTTATTATTAAAAGGTCAAAATTCCAATAACAAGCAAAAGTAGCAATGGTTATCCTCTTACCTGGAAAAAGAGATAACACAGTCATTAGTGCACCCACCAGTCTATTCACTGGAGAAATGTAAAACAGAACCTGAAATGGATGAAAATGAAATTAAACTAGAAAATTCACAAAATTTAAAAAAATTTTTTTCAAGTTCTTTATAATGTTTTAATAAATAAAAATATGTAACTTAAAAAATACTGCCAACAGACACTAAATGACCATGGTAGACTGTTGGGCAACAGAATGGTCACAACATTTAGATTCATTGTCCCACAAATTATTGGTTAAGGTAGTTTGTCAACTTAACCAAATGATCAAAATTCTTATTACCAAGAACTGTCACATTCTGGGGTCATATCATCATTGATCTAGTATCTTGTTAAGTGTATTTAAAATGAAAGAGACCACAAGAAAACAATCACATATTTAATTCTGTAATACTTGACTAGATTCTCTTTAAAAGTGCCAATCGCACCTACTTCAACACCACAGATACTAAAATTGGAACTAAACAGAGAAATGGCTCCTTGCAAAGATGATGTGCAAATTCATGAAACATTCCATAATTTAAAAAAGTGCCAGCCGGGCGTGGTGGGGCACGCCTTTAATCCCAGCTCTCGGGAGGCAGAAGCAGGCAGATTTCTGAGTTCGAGGCCAGCTTGGTCTACAAAGTGAGTTCCAGGACAGCCAGGGCTACACAGAGAAACCCTGTCTCGAAAAAAACCAAAAAAAAAAAAAAAAGTGCCAATCATGAGGACTGAAGTGCAGGTTCCAATGCCCCCACATAACAAGTTTGTAAATAGCAGCTCCGAGGTGGGCAGAGCCTAGCTGATTGCTGAGGCCTGCTGGTTTCCTGTATAAATACAAGTCCTAACTCAAAATGAATAGGGTGACTGATAGACGAGGATACCCATTACCCTCTGCTAGCCTCAGCATGCAGGCACAGGTGCTCATACCTGTGTATAAGTGCACATACACCCATACAGATAAAGATCAATCTAAAAGTCCCAATGTCATGAAATTCAAGAAGAAATGGGAAAAAGTGGCAGGACTAGGAAGACAGTCAAGTGGTTAAGAAAGTATACTACTTTAGCAGAAGACCTGAGTTAGGTTCCCAGCACCCACATCAGGTGGTACAAAGATGCTTATAATTCCAGTTCCAGAGGATTCCAGTTCCAGGGGAATCCAAAGATCTCCTGGATTCTGGGCATAGCTGCACTCATATACACAGACACACAGACACACAGTTAAACATAAGATAGATCTTTAAAAAATGAATAAACAAAAGAGTATGAAGTGATGACAGTACAATTTGACCTGGAGTTAGATGTACTACCATTGTGCTTTATAGTAATTTGACATTAGCAGGAACTAGAAATGTAATATAGGATTCTTGACTGGTTCCTAGATAAAAAAGAACAATTGTCTACACATTTTATCTATAAAGTTAATTAGAGACACCCTCATTTATTATCTTTCTATAAAGACATTGAAAACTTAGCTCCTTAACATTCTTTAAGTCTGTAATTTTTATACAAGATAAATTACTAAGAGATTGATGGGGGCTGGAGAGATGGCTCAGTGGTTAAGAACACTGACTGGTCCTGAGTTAAATTCCCAGCAATCACATAGTGTCTCACAATCCTCTGTAATGAGATCCAATGCCCTCTTCTGGCATGTTTGAAGATAGCAACAGTGTACTCACACATATATAAAACAAATAGAATCTTAAAAAAAAAAAAAAGAGAGAGAGAGAGAGAGAGAGAGAGAGAGAGAGAGAGAGAGAGAGATTGATGGGATAGGCCAGAGTTATCAGAGAAATAAATGCAGGGTAAAGTGCACCAGAAATAAAATTTAGAGTGTGAAAGTCAGGTAGTTACTATGCAGCCCAGGCTGTTCTGGAACCTGCCACAATTCTCCTGCTTTAGCCTTCCAAGGGCTGAGATTACAAGCCTGTATTACTATGTCTGGGTTTCTTTTTTTTCTTTTCTTGTTTAAATAGAGCACTAGAATTTTAAAAAATTAAATCTTAGTTTCTGTGTTTTTGCTTGCATGAACAATGTGCTGCTGGGTGCTTGCAAAAAGGCAGAAGAGAACATAAGACACCCTGGTACTGGAATTATAGACGGTTACCATGTGGTACTGGGAATCAAACCCCATGACTGTAAAAGAATAGTTAGTGCTCTTAAACATTTCTTATGAGCCAGGCCCCTGTTTTTTTGTTTTGTTTTTTGTTTTTTTTTTTTTTGGTTTTTCGAGACAGGGTTTCTCTGTATAGCCCTGGCTGTCCTGGAACTCACTTTGTAGACCAGGCTGGCCTTGAACTCAGAAATCCACCTGCCTCTGCCTCCGGAGTGCTGGGATTAAAGGCGTGCGCCACCACGCCCGGCTGGCCTCAGGGTTTTTAATCTTTATTTTGTGTTCATGTTTATGTGTTCATGTACACATCTAAAGGTGTGTAGAAGCTGGAGTGAGACATCAAGTATCTTTTCCAATGGCTTCTCCACCTT
Organism: Mus minutoides; assembly: GCA_902729485.2. Taxonomy (NCBI): domain Eukaryota; kingdom Metazoa; phylum Chordata; class Mammalia; order Rodentia; family Muridae; genus Mus; species Mus minutoides. The sequence continues at coordinate 28,480 of CACVCL010030746.1, forward strand.
ATTACATTTCAGGACAAAGTCTCTTACTTAATCTGGAGCTCACGGACTGGCCAGATGGGCTAGCCAGCAAGTGACAGATTTCAATCTCTATTTCTCCAGTGCAGAGATTACAGGAACATGCTACTATGGCAGCTTTTCTTTTCACATGGGCACTGGGGATCTGAACTCAGATGCTTATACTGCATCACAAGCATTTTACTGACTGAGCCACTTCCCCAAGCCCTAATATCCTAATTGGAGTAAAATTCCATTCTCCTAAGTCCCCATGACACTTGCATTGACAAAAAAATTCTCTACTTCACATGGTGTATTATAATTACATTATTTCTAGGCAAATAAAATTAACATAAGGAACTAAAAGAAAAAGAAATCAGCTATCAAGGACATTATTATAGCTACAAGTGGTAACGTATGCTTGTAATCCCAGGATTCAGATGTTAGAGGCACCGGGATTATAAGTTTTCAGACAGCCTGGATCACATTAAAGACCCTGTCCCAGCCCCACTCCCCAAACCCCCCAAAAAAGGAAAAAAGAAAGAAAAGGAGGTTAAAACATCTAGGGAAACTTGAAAACAGACTGTATTTTATATTCTACAGCCTTGTTTCAGTGAATCTATATTTGTTTATAAAATAGGATCATAGTTAATAGAACACAGGGCTGGAGAAATGGCTCAGTGATGAACACTTACTGCTTTTGTAGATGGTCAGGTTCAGTTCCCAGAACCCACACAGCAGTTCACAACCTTATAAAATTCCAGTTCCAGGGATCTGATCCCTTCTTCTGTCCTCTGGGGGCACTAGGTACACATGTAGTACATATATACAAATACAGGCAAAACACACTCATTAGGTAAAAATAAATAAACCTAATGTGCCATGAGACATCGTGATAATAAAAAGTATTTGGGAATTTTTATTGTTTGAAGTTAAATGGGACACACAAAATAATTAGCTACTGATTTTTAACTCATTTTAAATGACTCTTTCGGGTAGTTTGCATTCAACTCAGATTAATTATAAAAAAAAATTCTCTATTGAGAGAATTACTGAGGCAAAGGAACAATTCGCTTAAGGTAATGAGCCATAATGAACATAGTGCATAGCTGATCCCTCAACATTCCCTTTACCTTAGGTGCACTGAATACAGTTAATATGGGATATAAAACTGGTTGTATTTCAGGGCTAGCTTCTGATTAGTCTAAAGCATAATTTCAGCAAACTTTTTCTAAAGGTTTGTGAGCCATATAGTCTCTCATAACTACTCGATTTCTCCTAAAGGGTGAAAACAGCTACAAAACAATAAGTACACAGTAGGTATGCCTCTTTTCCAGTAACATTCTTATCATGGGTCAACAGTTAAGAACAGCTATTGCTCTTGCAAAAGGCCTGAGTTCAATTCCTAGCACTCACATTAGGTACTCTGTAACTATAATTAGAGTATCTGATGTCCTGTTTTCAGCTTCTACAAGAACCTGTAAGCAGATGCACACACCCACACACATACACATAAATACAAATAAAATAAGTCTTAAAAACAACAAACTTCTATAAAAGAAAGTGGTAAGCTGGAATAGGCTATTAGACCTAGTTCATAGACCTGAGGTCCACAATGATCATGGCAATCCCATCTCTTGGTAGTACACAGTGGTCTGGAACCCAAGTTAAGCCAATTAGTACAGGCAGACTTTTGATAACAAATTGATGGGACAAATTCATATTCAATAGCTTGGGAAGTAGTATTATGGGAAGTGGTATTATGTCTGAGGAAGCAAATAGCCAAATTACTGTTGGCAGTTTATTGTATACAAGGGAGATCAGCTCTGAGTAAAACTAGCTGGACTGTAGGACAAGGAGAAAACCCAACATTGTGATACCCTGGAAGCACCAAGTCAACCACCAACTCTGAAGTCTCAGTGAACAAACACATTTCCTTTTCTATGTAAGTTAGTTTAAACTTCTTATGGTGACAGTACAATTCAATATACTATCAAAGTGTCTCAAAAAAACCCACACAAATTTGTATGTGTATGATAGTAAAAAAAGAATTTTGTGTTTCATTTAATGGACAAAATATGTCTTAATAGTTAATCCTTAATTCCCACATTATAATGGTATGTAAAAATGCCAATTAAAAAAAAAAACCTGTTCTTCCTTTATCCTTCTGTATCTCACCTTCTTTTCAAGAAGAATTAGCTTAAACAGGATCAAGACCTGCAGAAAAAGAAAGAAATACTATTTTAAAACAAAAACTCAGATCTATTAATCATTTGCTATTTCTTTTTTTCAAATATAATCATATATACAATATTAAATAATTATACTACTTAAGAAACATGAGAAACTCTGAACTTGAACTGAGAAATTAAACATTAGCTATGTCCTCTATAATTGTGAATCACTTAACCTTTGATTGAAATAATATTTTTTTTTGAAGGAATAGTGTCATCTCTGCTTGAAAATTTTCAAATTTCTGAAGAGGCAGAGATTTGAGGCCAGGGAATGGTAATGTGTGAGAGCCTGGTGTTCAGATTCCCAAAAACATGTAAATTAGGATGGTGGTGCATACTTGTAATCTCAGCACTGGGAGGTAGAGGCAGGAGAGTCACAAATTCAGGGCAATCCTTGGCCTCACACTGAGTTCAAGGCTAGTTTCAGATACACGCATTTACATGGATAGTCAATAAAAGTTTGGTAAATAAGTGACTATGTGTGTGTGTCCTTGGCAACTTATGCTTTAACGATAAGGACCATAATCTCTGACACCAAAATGGCAACAACAAAAAAATTAATTCATGTAGAAAAATATTCCACTTTCAGGGAAACACCTTTGTTTCTACCCATACTAAGTGAAACTGCAAAGACTGCAGAATAAAGAAATCAAAAGCCAACTCTACTGAGCAAGAGGTACTCCCAGACTTTTACCACACAAATACTCCTGTTGCCTCCAGCCTTGTATAGTTAAGAAGCTGTCTTAGAAGAGCAAAACCACAATTATGCCGCCAGCTGATTGTGATGCTGCCCACTGAGTTCGCAGGAAAAGGAACACAAGTACAGCCTCTCCCATTTCAGTACATCGCAAGTTGAAGGATATCTATCACACCTTGTGTCGAAAATGAAGGACAAGATCTCGAGGAGACAGACCTACAGTGTAAACAGGAGAGCTAAATGTGAAAGAGAATATCTAAAGAAGCAAATGAAAATATGTAAATATTCAAGCATTTATGTAATATTTGGTGAAATACATATATACTCAAAAAGAGTATTGTCTAACAAAATCTTCCCTAAGAATAAAGATATTTAAAATATTACCTGTCAGACACATTAGCCATGTAGTCATTGAGCACTTAAAATGTGGCTTTTAAATTTTATGAACTGTAATATGATTCAGTTATGTCTATACTATTAGTAGATACAGTTTTAGACACTGGGTGTAACACTTCTATTCTACACACATAAACCACATATGCTTAACAGTTATGATCATCAACAGTTACATGCAACTCAGTTTGACAACAGAAAACTTTGAAGATAAAGCTTGACCTGCAAGTTACTTACCAAGATACACCTGTGATCCTTCTAATGAGGCCCCTCCCAAGGAACTGTTCATATGTTCATAGAGCTCCTGTGGAAGGCAGACCAAGTTTAGAACTTTACACTGTCACTTTAGCCACTAAACTCCTAGAAATACGATGACCAGAAAAGAACTGTGTAGGCAGTCTTAGTCTAGGTGGTTGTGAGACATCCAATGTGGATTCTAGGAACCAAACTTGGGTCCTCTGTAAGAGCTCTTAAGCACTGAACCATCTCAGGCCCAAGCAAATGGACTTTCATGCAATGTTTATGTTGAACTATCAGGACTATCCTTCACAGTACTGCCACAAGAGCTATTTGACTCATTAAGCTACCATTCATCAAATATATCAGTATGGAAATTGGTTACCTTTAGAATGGAAATTTGAGAAAAATCTTTCTCTTCAAAATATGCATGTGTAATGAGTTGGAGTTTTGCTTGAAGTAAGCCATAAAGAGGCTAAAGAAAAAGAGAAACCATCATTAGGGTGAACATAGTAAACAACAGCAGTGAACAAATCCCTACAGCTTTTAATTTGAAGATATTAGGGATGAAAGTTAGTAACTACCAACTGTAGGGCCCATATTCAGAACCAGAAGCTGTGATATCTTTGGCAGCAGGTGAAAGCTATCTTGGCAAGGTTGCTCCATCTTTCAGCCTGCTTAATTAAATGTCCTTAACTTCTTCATACCTCCTCACCAGGCTGACCCTGTATACCAAAAGGTGCAGCTTCTATGGCTGTGTTTAGGATTAGGTAAAGCATTTAGAGAGTCTTTGACACATAATGACACAAGAATGTCAACAGCTACTGCATTTCACTCTATTGTGGTAACATTTAATCATGCTTAAGCAGTCTGGTTCTTACACCAAGTTGAACACTCATGATTTGCTTTAAGCTCACATCCTTTCCCATTATCTGTGGATGGTTGGGAATAACTAATAGGTCCTCTTTTTGTGTATTTGAACAAAGTTACTCTTCAATTCTTATTTTTCCTACCTAAGATAGATCATATACACCCTTTTATTTACATTTGAGACATTTTCTTATTTATTTCTCCCTTTTAGAATGCAAGTAATTAAAACTGAACTAGTAATTAGTAATTAGTACCCATCCTGAATAGATGACTGTTATCATTAAGTACAATATCATTACATTTTCATATCCACTACAATGCACTATGAACTGAACCTTTCTAAGTAAACTGTTTTCATTCCTTAGTTTTAGATATGACAAAATTGTATTTTTATCCTATTTTTATATTTAGTAGTCTCATATGAGAATTAGATATTGTTACTCTAAAATATGGGTATTTGTAAAATGAGACTAACAAAGATATTTCAACATTGTCAGGAAAATAAAAATGACAATGTTATATATAATGTCTGGTAAGAATTAATACCAGACACACAGAAAACTCAGTTTCTGTTATCAAAATTGCCCTTTGAAGGGTGACTACTCTGGTAGCCTCTCGGCATGTATCTACTTACATATGTGATATTATTCCTATGTTATGGATAACTGGCCTCATGTACAAATTAACTGGGGAGTATTTTTCAGGCCATTCTTCTAAAAATTTGTGTTATTGTTATAAATTATGGTTAGAGCTATTATGATATGTCATGGCATGGTGATACACACCTTTAATCCTGGTATTCATGAGACAGAGATGAGGCAGGTGGATAGATGTGAGTTCAAGGCCAGCTAGAGGTACAATAGTGAGACTCTGTTTGCCCATGCCAAAAAAAGTATATATTGTTGTAAATTATTGTTTGAATTTTCTCTCTATCCACTTCTCTATCCCTTTTTCTTCTTCTTTCTCCTCTTACTCTTTTTGGCTAGCAATAAAATCCCAAATAAATCATATCTTTCAAACTTCGATTGACATTATACAAAGCTTTTTGCTTGTTTTGAACCAGGGTCTCACTATGTAACTCTGGTTGCTGAAACTCACTACGTAGACCAACCAGGTCTTAAACTCACAGAGATCTGCTTGCCTCTGCTTCAAGTACTGAGATTAAAAGTGTGTGATATCACTTTGTATAGCTATACAAAGACTATTTAAACTGTCTGTGGATAAGGAAATTAGATAAGTACTCAAGAAATAATCAGACAAAACATACATATATCCTGTAATTAGACCAATAAAATATTTTCAGTTTTGGTTTGGAGCAACTACAGAATGGCTAAGATAGTAATCATAAAATATAGGTAATTAATATGATATAGAGTTAGACTATTCTTTTTAATTTTGGGGGGGTCAATAAATTTTACTATAGAATTAGGCATTTAATGCAAAGGTGTCAATATTTTCTTCATTATCAATAGACATCAAATATTGTAAATTATTCAACTGAGGGCTATGAAAACCAACAATATCACTGTATACAGTACAGTATTTCCTTCCTCTCTCTGACCCTCTCCTCAACTCTCCCATTGTGGTGCTGGGGATCAAAACTAGGACTTGCATATGATAGATTAATGCCCTAGCCATGTGTTTCTTTTAAAAAATAAAAACAAGCTGAACATGATCATACACACATGAAATTCTAGAAGTAGAGGCAGAGGGTCAGGAGTTCAATGTTTTAGCTATAGAAAGAGTTCCAGGCCAACCTGGGCCATACAAGACCCTGTTTAAAAACAAAATGATGTTAAAATAGGGGCCACGGCATTGGCTCTGCTGATAGAGCCCTGATGAGTTTCATCCCTGGAACACAGATAAAGTCAGAGGGTGAGAAGTAAAACCACAATGTTGCCCTATGACCTACACATGTGCACTCCTTTCCCTTCTCTAGAGTACAAATAAAAAAATGACGTACATGCTTAAATGTGTAATTGTTAATGTCAACTTGAAGACTATGCACCAAGAAGAAACACAACTCTGAAATTCTGTTTTAGTACAGTTTACCATGTCATTGGCTTTTCTCAAACATTCTAAAATTTAAAGTACATGTCAAGGCTAAATTTCTTCACTGCAATAGTCATGAACGTCTGTATTATCAATAAAATTGAAGCAGTTATGATTTTTTAATGTTGTTAAAAGAACAGTTATTCAAAGTCTTAGGAACAAACAAAAATAGATAAATGAAACAGTTGTCTCATTTGGGTCAAATGTCAACTTGCTAATCTTAGAATCTTCAGCAGAATAAAAATGAGAGCACGTTGCTGGATGCAGAGGCTACAAGAGCATATTAGTAAGCACTTAACTAATTTTAGCAATTCTCACACATCTCTTACTCAAAAAAAGTTCTGCTTTGAATGTTAATAGGTAAGTAAATTATAGGTCTCTTACCAGCTTGCTTAAAACACAGACACTTTTCTGAACAGTCTCTCTGGTGATGTCGGCTTGCCTCACTTTTAATGCCTATTATAAGCAAACAGTTATGTATTAGAAATACTTTATAGCAGCATTTACAAAACAGTTTTCAAAAAGAACGTAACAAAAATTGTGCATTTGGTTAAAATATGTCACAGTGAATCTCAGATATGTTAGTTGAGCGAGTACCTGCCAGTCTTGTACTTAATGTCAGAAACTAGGCCCTGGGTAGAACAGTGGAGGGACAATCCCTACTCTCCCAGAATTTACTGGCTGATGGAAACTGCTTTATGTACAAGTCACATACCAGGCCAACAACTTAGTGAGAACCAACCAACAAAAACTGACTGGATTTAAAAGCAAAATTTGCTGTCTCCTAGAAAAACATACCTGTTAGACATCCAAACACTGAGAGTCACAGAATGGAAATCAACCTACCAAACAAATGGGAGTCTTAAAAAAAAAAAAAAACTAATATTGCTAGAGTCATAGCTGCTAAAGTAGACTTCAAAACTAGTCAGGAGAGGTAAAGAAGGCCATCGTAAGTGTGGTTTTAGGGACTGACACTCAAATTTACTATGAATGTATTTCCTTTTTTCATTAGTAATGCTACCAAAATGCTGTAACATTTTGTTTTTGTACATTTCTATACATTTAATTACTATTGAATTTAATTTTTAATGTAATTTTATGTCTTCCATCTTTCACTAGTTCTCATTATGTAAATTTTAATATGCTAATAAAAATAATGCATGACAAAAAAAATCGAAACAAATGCTGGTACCTATGTGAAGAAAGAAAAACCCCTAATCACTGCTAGTAAGGGTACAAATTGTTACAGCCATTATAGAAACCAGTATGGACATTCCTCAAAAACCTAAAAATTAGTAGCTGCAACAATGACTCAGCAGTTAGGAGTACACACTGCTCTGGCAGAGGATTCCCAGTACTGTTTCAAGAACTCATGTCAGGTGAGTCATGACTACCTATCACTCCAACTCTATGGGACTGAACACCTTCTTCTTGCCTATGCACACATGTACTACATGAAAGCTAAAGACTGTGATTCCCCAAATGACCAACACCCAAGAATGGGTTGGAGGAGCTTTTTCCTGCTGCTGTTCATCATCAACCATCATACCTTGGCTTCAATTTGTCGATAACAAGAGATACCATATACTGTGGCTCCATTTCCATTTCTGGGTGGCAAGTGAAAAAACACAGTATCTAAGAGATACACAGAAAAATATAAGTAGTGATATTAGTTACTCATTGCTGAACAATAAATTATAATGCAGTCAATAACACAAACATGACGACACATCCAGGAACATTGTGATACTTATTTCTGACATCAGACTTTTTACCAATCCTTATAGTACATGTCTGCCACAAAACCTAAGATTATCAAAGATAACAGATCATATTGACTATACAATTACAGAAAATATATACAGGGACTGTTCCAGACTAAAGGAAAATCAATCATAAAAACTGATGGCGCCATGTGAATTCTTAAATTTTCTGAGTGAATTCAAAAAATTTTGGGAAAAACTGGGGAAATCTGAACATAGACTGGATGTGAGATATTATGAAACTACTGCTAAATTATTTAGCTATGATAATACAACTGGATGCTGGGGAATGATTACATTCTTAGAGGGTGCATGTACTTAAATATTTAGAAGTCAAATGTCTGTCGTTATTCCAAATGCCTTTAGAATAAAAAGTAACAAAACTGACAATATGTACAAAGAAAACTTGCAAAATAGTCCCTATAATCTTAATTTAATTTTTCCACTAGGTTGAAAGCATCCATAATAAAAAAGTTAGGAAGAAACCTTTCTGAGGTTACAGATTCTGAAAACTTATTTAAACTGCATGGTAACATCTGATTTATTTTATAAGGAAAGTATTAAATAATGCATGAGGAAAACAAGTACTCAGATGATGATTAATCTGGTTTAACCAAGGTAGAATAGTCCTTTATCAGGTGTGACAACACATTCCCAAATGGTGGGAGAAGACTCAGTGAAACACATTCTTTTCTGAGGACACAAACATTCTCATGTAAATAAGAAAGTGCAGGGCTGCAGCAATGGCTACAGAGCAAAAGAAACAATCTCCACTGTATCCAGGTGGGCATTACAGGATGGTCTAGTAAGTCTGAAACTAGAGCTTTCCAGACCATGTACAGCTAATGCAGGCAACTCTTCATTTCTGCCACTGAGTTCAGTCTCAAGCATAATATAATTGAAGGCACACCCATCAGCAGCTGCCCTACTCTGGCTATACCTACGAGCTCTGGGCAGGAGGGAGCCAAGGGTTACTAACCAAGGAAATAGGCCTAGTACTCTCTGAAGCTTCTCTTGTGCATGTCTCACCTCCAACACATACACATTTTATAAATAAACACAACAGGTCCAAAGGCTTTCATTTATCCAAAGCATTCAAGACTGCTATGAGAAAATTTCCAAAACTGTACTTAGTAATTGGTCTACTATTTAATGACATACCTTCCTGATAGTTATGTGCACCATCGGGTAAGGCAAGGAAAGGCAAGTACTTCCATTCTTCAGGTAAAGTGTGGCTATCATGTCCATCTCCTGGAATTAGTGGTGGGTAAGAGAATTCAACCTAAAATGGAAAAAAAATGTTAGCCAAACAGTGATCAAAGAAAGGGTCTTACACTGACGAACTGTAATGCTCTTAAACCTTGAATGATGCTATTGAAGATTATCAACAAACTCAAACACAGAAGTGGAGAAAGATGGGAAGGTTTATAGACTATTCCCAGCTGACTTAAAGGGTCTAGTTGTAACTCAAAGTTTAAATAGAGTTGACTATGTTTAAATAGAGTTTAGGTGCTAAACATACTCAAGAATTCTGTAAGTGAAATTAAGACTATGTCAGGATGAATTGGGTTCACGGTGTCTGTAACACAGTTTCTTTGGGAAAATGTAGTCCAGACTTTAAATAGCCAACTCTGGAAACACAATTCATCCATAAATTATAGACTGCCTACCTTATGTTGGCAGTTTTAGAATTCTTGTTTCCTGCTGGTAAAATTACTACAATTAGAACTTTTACTTAAAAATTAGATGAGTTTGCTAATCGATTTCAAAATAGTTAACCTCCTTTCTACATGGACACTCACAATTTTTTTCTTCTTCTTTTTTTGTTTATTTTTATTTATTATATGTAAGTACACTGTAGCTGTCTTCAGACATCCCAGAAGAGGGCATCAGATCTCATTACAGATGGTTGTGAGCCACTATGTTGTTGCTGGGATTTGAACTCAGGACCTTTGGAAGAGCAGTCAGTGCTCTTAACTGCTGAGCCACCTCTCCAGCCCAACACTCACAATTTTAATAGCTACACAGTACTACTACTTATTTGTTTCGTCAATCCTCTTGTTATATTAGGAGGTCTTTAACTGCTTTATAAACTAGTTGTTATTCAAGTGGGCATAATAAAAATACTACTGATTCCTTCAACAAAGATGCTAAAACCCTTGAAACTTCCTGATTCATAAATTATTTGTAATCAGCCCCAATATATGCTAGCTTATACTTAAGCTATCTTTAGAATAAGGGATAGTCACCAGAAAGCCCATGCCTTGATTAGGAAGATGGAACTTTCAAGCTTGTCCTTTGATCTTTGTCTGAGAGTCTGGAGATTGAATTCAATCAGCAAATAGCCAATGTGTTAATTAATCACACCCATGTAATGAAATTTAAATCCCTTAACAGTGGAGTTCAGAGAGCTCCTGAGTTGCTAAATACATGAAGATGAAGGGAAGGAATAGATGCTCCTGATTTCTCCTTCATATCCTGCTTTATAGAGCACTCTCTTCATTTAGCTATCCTTGAGCTGAAGGTTGTGGGAACATTTAAATTTGGGGTTAAATTGAACAGTAGTTCAGGTGGCCTGGGACATTGGCACCTGTAACTAACTGGCTTTGTAATAAGTCTTATGGATCCAAGCCCTTAAATTATGGGGTTTAATGTTAACACTGGGTAGTTCATAATAGGTCTGAAGATTAGGTAAGAATCTGAGTTCAAACACACGCAATAAGCTTCCAGAGATTAAGAAACAAGAAATCCTGATTATTATCTACTACTAAGTAGTTCATGCACTAAAATCTAAGTAAAATTTAAGGATCAAAAACCACAGTGCAGCATTATGTCCCCCAAAAGGATAAAGCTAAAAACCAAGAAAATTTCAAGTATCTCTCTCTAAAGAACAAATTCATGAGGGCATATCTATCCTGATTCCAATTATTTTACATATTTATTATAAAGTGGTAACAGGAGGAAAGAAGACAATGGCTGACTTACAAAAAAAATGGAAGTAATAATGATGCTCTAAATAACAAGGAATAATTTTTTCTTTATTTTATGTGGATAGGTTTTTTGCCTTCATCTACGTAAGAACACCATGTGGGTGTCTTTTTCTAGTGGTTACCAAAGAAACAGGATGTGGAGTCCAAAGCTGAGCAAGAGACAGGGATCCATCCTCACTAGCCTCCAACCCTGTTAATTCCTATATAGGTATCTAACAGGAAACATCACAACTGCCACTTAGAGTTTAAAATAATATATGAAAAGGTAAATGCTGGTAAATGCTATGTTGAGGCCCTTTAAGGGAAAGCTACCGTGGGTCAAAAAAAAGGGAATCTTAATCATGCCTTTTGTCTTAGGAGGAAGCATGACATTCTGATATGCTCCAAAGATTAGAACATTACATACTATTCTCTCTTAAGAATTAATCCTGGGCCAGTAAAATAGCACAGTGGGTAATGGTACTTAGTCAATCCTGAAAAATTCAATTCCTGCAGTCGTTGTAATGGAAGGAGGGGAAGTGTCTCCCTAACTGGTCTTCTACCCCCTACTGTGTACCTTCTCTGTCAATTAGCTGACCAGAAGACTGCTCCTTAGGAAAGCTGCTTCTCTTGAAGACATTATGGAGATGGGGAAAATGATCCTCTGAATGAGATCATGTACTCATCTCCCAGAAGTCCCACTCCCGAAAAGCTGCTTATAGCTTTTCCATTAAGCAGTATTACTAAGTCTGCCAACATTTCCTTTTCTATCTTTCTATTTCTTCCTTGGATATAATCCAAAACACTAAGGACACATGCTCATGCTTTTTTACTTTCTACGAAGACTCCTCCACCTCTATTTATAGCTGTTTACTGACTTCCAGGGCTGAACCCTCCTGGTTTATTGGACTCTAATTTGAAAGGCATGACTTTCAGGGCCTATGAAATGGCTCAGAGGGTTAAAGTCATCATGTCTGGAGTTTCCTTTCCAGAACACCCACAGTGCACGGAGAGAACTATTTCCAATTTGTTTCCTTTAAAATTTGCCTGAAATTAGACTATTTGACATGAAATAATTTATGTATATATTTCTACAGTAAGTTTGCTAGTTATAGATCCCAGATTTTTATTTGTTCCAGTATATAAAATATAACTGTCAGATTGCTATGTTTAAAAAAACCTATGATTTATTTTTGAGACAGCTTCTCCTATGTAGTCTTGGCTGGCTGGAACTTACTATGTAGATCAGACTGCCCTTGAAATCAGAGCTCTGCTTGCCTCAGCCTCCTAAATGCTGAAATTAAAGTTATGTGCCACCATGCCCAGCTCTTTTGTTCTTTTAATGTCATGCATGAGTATTGTGTTTACATAATTTACACCCTCTCTTTCCACTCCAACTCCATGTCCTTCCCTCTCAGGATTTTGTCTTTATTACTGTTATACACACAGACACATATACACAAATGTTCATATAAATATAACCTGCTGAGCTGATTTACTGCTGCTAGTGCGTGCGTGCGTGTATGCGTGCATGTATGCTTGCTTGTGTTTTGGGCTGAGCACTTGAAATGATTAACCCATCAGGGTCTTATCCCTGGAGAAGACTCAGTCTTTCTCTCTAAGCATCCATTAATTGGCTGTGACTCTTCATAGTAAAAGAAAAGTAAAACGTCCATGCCTATACAAAATAAAATTAAAATGTAGTTAAAAAACAAGTGATGACTTCTTTTCTTTCTCTTCTCCGTCTCCCCATCCTGGCAGATGCCAAATTTTAACTTGTTGATTCTAGTGTGTGTGTGTGTGTGTGTTTTGGTTTGATTTTTTTTTTTTTTTTTGAGACCAGGTTTCTCTATGTAGTCTTGCTGAAACTGCTCTGTAGACCAGGCTGTCCTAGAACTCAGAGTTACATCTGCCTCTGTCTCCTGAGTGCTGGGACTAAAGGTGTCACTACCACCATCTGGCTCTTGGCTTTGTTTTTGTTTGTTGTTTTTTATCAAGTGACCCTTAAACTTCTTTCTGTGTCAGTTTCTAAATTGTTAGGAAATCCCAGTTTCCCTGGTAAAGTTCCAACTGCCTTACAGTTCTGCTTTTTCTTCCCGGGAAATACAGAGTGAGGCTGGAGAGATAGCTCAGAGATTAGAGTATTTGTTGATCTTGCAAAGAGTTCAGTTTCAATTTCTAACATGTACTTTGAGAAGCTTACACTGCCTGTAACTACAATTCCAGGAAATATAACACCCTCTTCTGGATTCCATAGGCACCTGCATACATATGGTGAACATATATACACTCAGACACACACATACACACAAAACCAACCAACCAAATAAATAAATCTTGAAGGAAAAAAAAGAAAAGAAATAGAATTCAGATCTGAGATCCAGGCCAGCTTGGTCTACCGCCTGAGTTCCAGGACCAAGGGCTACATAGACAAACTCTGTCTCAAAAAAAACAACAAAACAAAAGAGAGTTGTGGGGAGAGTCATAAGGTCCACACACCTCTGAGGAACTATTAGTAGTTAGTTGCTAGGGGATAGGAACGGATCATTTTCCTTAGTGGTATAGTCATTAAGGTGCCAAACTTCCAGTGACTAATTTCCCTATCCATGTTTGTGCAACACAACAACAATAACAACCAAGACAAAAAAAAAAAAAACAACAAACAAACACCAAAACCCATTAAAATAGAAGACTTGTTGAGTAGAAAGGGTTCAGTAGGAGTGGAGGGCATGAAAAAGAGTAATGAGAGATGAAAATGACCCAAAGACTTTACATACTTGTATGATACTGTCAAAGCACAATAAAGAAAGAAAAGAAATAGTTTGGTAAGAAACAAAAACAAAGAAACAGTTTATTCAAGAATTAAAGATGCTAGCTATGTATACAAACTAGGACTCTATCAGCAAAGAGGCCACAAGCAAAAATTTAGAGTGGTGAGATGGCCTAGTGGGTAAAGGTGCCTGCAGCCTGACAATATAAGCATAAAGACCCTAATTCATGTAAATGTTGAAGGAGAGAACCAA
>CACVCL010030750.1:0-42668 GCA_902729485.2 Mus minutoides
GGGGGGGGTACGGGGGAGTGAAGGAGGGAATATTGGGTGGAATAGCTAAAACTAAGGGGCATCTGATAGGTAACATGGAAATCGAATACAATAGAAATTTCCTTAAATATATACATATATAAAGTCGATCTAAATAAAATACCAAATAATAGGGCATACAGATGGCCAACTGGACATTTCTTGTCATCAGATGAACCTTTCAGTACTGAGAATGGGTAATATCTAGTTGAGTTGTTGGCCAGAGGGGTCCTATGGGACTCCCCATGCAACCCATGCTAATGCCAAGGCTGCTGATTATTCTCCACAAACTGATGGTAAGGCCCTAGTGCTGAAGGCAACATCTATAAAATTCATCGAACATGAAAAAGTTGAGCTGGGCCTTACCTAGAACCATCATCTCTATGAATTGGTACTTCGTGGTTCTAGAAGATACTCTTCATGTTATCAAAGGAAAAATGTAAACACCAACCCAGCTACAAATTCTGATTTACAATGGTGGTCTGTCTGTAAGATATGCTGATGTAATAGTGGTAAAAATCTAGTGGGGGTAACCAACCAAAATCTAGTTTTATTTAAAGCTCATTTCATGAGATAAAACTCATACTCAACACTTCTTGGGTGGCTAAGCACCTGAGACTAGATAGGCCAGGGACCTAGGGGAAAACCAAATAGTATGTTCTGCTAAAGGAACGTAGCAATAAAGCGATTCCTAATGATAAAAAAACAAAACAAAACAAACAAACAAACAATCAAACAAAAAACACAAGAAGTTAGCCACCAAAACCAAAACCAAAACAAAACAACAACAACAACAAAACAATCAAAAAATGAGGTATAGAACTAAACTCCGAATTCACAACAGAGGAATCTTGAATGGCTGAGAATCACCTAAAGAAATATTCAAAGTCCTTAGTGTTCAGAGAAATGCAAATCAAAACGACCCTGAGATTCCACCTTATACCAATCAGAATGGCTAAGATTAGAACCTCAGATGACAACATATGTTGGCAAGGATGTGGAGAAAGAGGAACACTCCTCCATTGCTGGTAGGATTGCAAGCTGGTATAACCACTCTGGAAATCAATCTGGAGGTTCCTCAAAATATTGGAAATAGATCTTCTTGAAGACCTAGCAATACTGCTCTTGGGAATATACCCAAAAGATGCCCCACTATGCCACATGGTACACTATGTTCATAATGGCCTTATTTGTGATAGCCAGAAGCTAGAAACATCCCAGAAATTCCATGACAGAGGAATGGATACAGAAAATGGGATTCATTTACACAATTAAATACTACTCATCCACTAAGAATGAGGTCATTCTGACTTTTGCAGGAGGGATCTAGAAAATCATTCTTAGTGAGGTAACTCAAACCCAAAAGGACATGCATGCTATGTACTTACTAATAAGTGTAACATCCAGAATACCCACGACACAGTTCACAGAAATCAAAAAGGTCACCAAACTGAAGAGCCAAAGTAAGGACACGTCAGACCCATTTGAGAGGGAGAAAAAAAAGCAATCACAAATGGAGCAGGAGGGAGGGAACTGGGAGGTAAAGTTGACAGGGGTCCAGGTGAGAGGGGAACCTGATCTGGTATTGGGTGAAGAAAAAGGACTGAAACTCTGAAGGCCAGCAGAAAGAATGGGCAAAGGACACAATTTTATTGGTTGATTTTCACCAACTTGACACAACTCTAGGAATATTGATGAAAAGAGACTATTAACTAAAAAAATATTTCCACTAACTTAGCCCATAGGGAAGTCTGTTGGACATTTTACATTAATCTTCACATTAATGATTCATATGAAAATGCCCAGACCACTCTAGCAGGAGCCAACACTGGGAAAGGTGACTCAACTTGTGTAAGGAGTAAACCTGGGAACAGCATTTCTCCAATGCCTCTGCTTCAGGTCTTGGTCTAGATTCCTGCCTTTAATACTGTTCTTAATTCCCTTCATGGAGGAATGTAAAGTTAAAATAAGCCCTTTCTTCTCCAAGTTGCTTTCATTCTGGTATTTAATCAGAGAAAGGTAAAGCAAGCAAAGATACTACAGTCTTGACTGTATAATACATAAATCTATATCTATATCTATATCTATATCTATATCTATATCTATATCTATATCTATATCTATATCTATACCTATATAGATATAGAAGCTAATACCAGTGCTGTCTGTTCACCTCAGGACTGCTTTTGCAATTTTCCATATAGATATAGATATGTATGATTACAAAGTAGCTATTGCATTTTTGAAGGTAGAAAATCATTTCTTGTACATATAGGAGTTTAACTACTGAAATGGAGTCATCACAAACTATCTGAGTAGTTATTAATAGACAACAGATATAAAAACAAAATCCCAAAAGTTATAGTATTGGATAATAAATGAAAAGAAGAAGGAGGAAGAAGGGAAAGGGAAGACTAGATATCTATAGATGGATATGGAGAGATAGGGAAATAAGTGGGATTGGGGCACATGATATATAATTCACAAATAATCAGTGAATAGTTATAAAATATTCTGGCAAGAAATATTAAAACAGTAGCACTTAGAGAAGTGAATATACATAAGTTGTCAATTTTTGATTATCAAGATCTATATTCTGTTGTTATATTGCCAGCAATATTGATTATATGTTTAAACCTAGTTATAAGTTCAAAACTATTATGATTTTCAACTAAAATTAATTAATATCATATAAATGTACACACACAAATGTACACACACAAATGCACACACATACATGCCCTTGCACAAACATCTTATATATATATATATATATATATATATATATATATATATATATATATATATATATATATACTCATACAAGTATTGGCCACACATGGACAGAAATACTCACTAAACATTAGAAATAAAGAAGAAATACTTATACAAAATGGTAAAGAATTCTAATGACTGACTAGATCTCATGGCCTTGTTTATTAGAGGAGTTGCTTAGTTTTGAAATTGTCTACTGTCTCAATATTTTAACAAAATATCAGTAAGCACACTCTAAGTGTGTTTTTACAATTTATGAACTAATATAGGATCCTATATTGGGAAACAGCATTATATGTTCCACCAGAAGAGTGTAAATAATTTTTCTAATTCCAATGCCAAAGTAGAGAGGCTAGTGATAGAACATTTAGGTAGAAGTAATAAGAATCATAAAGTGATGTCAGTCTCTTATTGTGATAGAAATCTGCTTAAACTGGTTCTTATCTACGTTTGCTATTTAGCTAGAACACTGAAGAATATATCTCCTTGGTATGAAAATACATATACTTTAATACATTTATGAAATATAACTTAATCTTTAGATATAGTGAGTTAACAATGGTGTTTGAAACCATATTAGAAAGATTAATAAAAACAATCTAATTAAGCAATTGTTATATTCTTAATTTTGAAAGTTCAATTAAATGAGATTGAAAATTATTCTTTTTGCCTCCACTAATTAGCAAGCTTGTCTCTGCTTCAGTTAAGCATGAAGCTAATACCAGTGCTGTCTGTTCACCTCAGGACTGCTTTTGCAATTTTCCAACTATTCTGGGATTAGATACAATTAAAATGAAATTGAATCCTTGGTTTAATCCTGTTGATGAAGCCTGCCCTAATGCAAGCCCCACAGCATCCCATGGTAGAATGTTGAATTGGGGAGGTGCATTACCATTCCTGATGTGTATGTAGCTACTCTATGCTCCATGAGATTTCTGCTGTAGCTTTGTGCCATCACGCACAGGACTTTCTAAAAGTACCTCTGGTAACTGACTGCTTTTCATTCATTATAATTTATCTATTTTTCTTTATTTTTAATTGAACATAAACTTGGAGTTAAGTACAATTTTTAAAAACAGTTGTCTCCAGGCAGTGAGAAGTTCACTGTTAATAAGCAAAGGAGTAGTAGTTACTTTAGAGACTATAGCATTTGTTTATCTTCCAAATTATGAGTACCACAAGCAAATGTGCTTCTAAGAGCTCCTGATGTCATAGATCAGATCAATGCAGATTCTATTGGTATTTTTACAATAATGCTAGTAGATTATTGTTTAATGGACAAAATTTCTGCAACATACCTGAATCACAGAGGTTTTTTAAATTACTTTTAATTTATTTATCTTTTATTCTCAATGTCTTCGGCTATTTTGAGCCTGATATAGCTGTCTCCTGAGAGGCTTTGACAGAGCCTGACAAATACAGAAATGGATGTTCACAGCCAACCATTGTACTGAGCACTGGGTCTCCAATGGAGGAGCTAAAGAAAGGACTGAAGGAGCAGAAGGGGTTTGCAACAGCATAGGAAGAACAACAATATCAACCAACCAGGCCCCCTAGAGCTCCCAGGGACTAAACCACCAACCAAAATACACATGGAGGGATCCATGGCTCCAGTTCTGTATGTAACAGAGGATGGTCTTGTAGTGCATTAATGAGAGGAAAGGCCCTAGTCCTGTGAAGGCTCAATGTCCCTGCATAGGGGAGGTTAGGGCAGTGAGATGGGAGTGTGTTTTGGGGGAAGCACCCTCAGAGAAGCAGGGGAGGGGGGATGGGATAGAGGTTTGCCAGAGGAGAATCCTGGAAAGAGGATAGCATTTGAAATGTAAATAAATAAAATATCCAATAAAAATAAAAATTGAAAAAAAAAAAGAGAGAATTACTACTGATTTCATTGAATTAATTTCATATCTATCCACTTGGCTGAAGGTGTTTATCAGCTGGAGGAGTTCCTTGGTAAATGTTTAGGGTCACTTATGTATTCTATAATACCATTTGTGAACAGTGATACTTTGACAGGTTCCTTTGATCTCCTTTAGTTGTCTTAGTGCTCTATCTAGAACTTCTTGTACTGCGTTGAAGAGATATGGGAAGAATGGATAGCTTTGCCTTGTCTCGTATTTTATTGCTTTTAATTTCTTGTCATTTAATTTGATTTTGGCTATTGGCTTGCTGTATAGTGGCTTTATTAGGTTTATGTGCTTATATCCCTACTCTCTCCAAGACTTTTATCATGAAGAGGTGCTGGGTTTTGTCAAACATTTTTTGGCATCTAGTGAGATAATGGATGGACCACCTTGTCTGGCCTCAGTGGGAGAGTATGCACCTAGTCCAGCAGGAACTTGATGTGTTTTTTTTTTTGTTTTTTTTGTTTTTTTTTTTTTTCAGGTGGGGGCAAGGATTGAAGTTTGGGATGTGGTGTTAGTTGGGAGGTGACACCCCAATGGGAACTTATTCTTATCAAAAGATAAAGAGAAGGTAGAATATGGGGGACACTTGCCTGAGGGGGTACTGGGAGGAGAGAAGGGCTGATATTGGGTTGTAAAGTGAATAAATAATTAAATATTTTAAAAGTTTAGTGTTTGTCACAGAATTAAAGGAATTTATTATTAAGAAAGGTGTAAAGGTATTTGGTCATATTGCACAGTGGTTTCTTTATAATCTTTAGTGGTAGAAACAGAAATATGTAGTTTAGACATTTTACTGAAGTGATTTGAGTGTCTTTAGATTTGAAAATCATTAGTCTGGGATAGAGTGGTAATTCCAAAAAGATACAATTTAATGACATATATCTAGGGCCTATTATGCATGCATTCAGCTAGACAGGTATCTTATAGATTTACAAGTATTTTAAATGATAGTTGAATGTGATATAATTCTGACAATAACTATAATGTGCTCCTTTCTAATCATCTGCTAGCCAGACACCAATCCATCCACCCAACTGTCTATCCATTCATTCATCCAAGCCTTGTGTTGCTTGCTTATTTTTATATTTATACACTCATCTGACTCTTCAGTAACATTCTATGTCATAATTAATACTTCTTTATCTTCAGAGATATTTCATCCTAATAGATGAGATATACTACCTGAACTAAAATGGAGATTGCAAGATTCAGTGTACCATGATGTAACCTCAGTTACAGTTTTTATTGCTGTGAAAAACACCATGAACATGGCAATTCTTATGAAAGAAAGCATTTTACTGAGTCTGGCTTAGAGTTTTAGAAGTTTAATCTGTTATTGTCAATGCAAGAACAATAACAAAATCTGAAAATTCAATAGCTGGATGTGCAGGTAGCAGTAAGAGAAATTCATGTTAGTCCTGGCTTGAGTATCTCAGACCTCAAAGCCTACTCCAGGTGACACAGATGTCCAACAGAGTCACACCTCCTAATAGTACTACTCCCTATGAGCCTATGGAAGCCACTCTTATTCAAACTACCACATTCTACTCCTTATCCTCATTAAGATTGTAGTTATATCATAATGCAAAGTGCCTTTAGTACAACTTCAATTGTTCCACGTAGACTGTGTCAAATATGCTTGCTTAAAATTCCAAAGTTCAAAGTCTCTTCTGAGACTCATGCAATTTCTTTAGTATAATTCCCTGTGAAATCAAAATAAAAAGTGGATCATATACTTACAATATATAATGAAACAGGATGTACATGAGAAATTAGGGAAACAACACCGTTCACAATAGTCACAAGTAATATAAAATACTTTGGTGTGACTCTAACTAAAGAAGTGAAAGATCTGTATGACAAGAACTTCCAGTCTCTGAAGAAAGAAATTGAAGAAGATCCAGAAGATGGAAAGATCTCCCATGCTCATGGATTGGCAATATTAATATAGTCAAAATGGCTATCCTGCAGAAAGCAATCTACACATTCAATGCAATCCCCATCAAAATTACAACTCAATTCTTCACTGAGTTAGAAAGGGCAATTTGCAAATTCATCTGGAATAACAAAAAAAAAAAAAAAAAAAAAAAAAAAAAAAAAAAAAACAAAAAAAAACTAGGATAGCTAAAACTATTCTCAACAATAAAAGAACCTCTCTGGGGGAATCACCATGCCTTACCTCAAGCTATACTACAGAGCAATTGTGATGAAAACTGCATGGTACTGGTACAGTGACAGACAGGTAGATACATGGAATAGAATTGAAGACCCAGAAATGAACCCACACACCTATGGTCACTTGATCTTTGACAAGGGAGCTAAAATCATCCAGTGGAAAAGGACAGCATTTTAAACAAATGGTGCTGGCACAACTGGCTGTTATCATGTAAAATAATGCAAATTGATCCATTCTTATCTCCTTGTACAAAGCTCAAGTCTAAGTGGATCAAAGAACTCCTCATAAAACCAGAGACACTGAAATTTATAGAGGAGAAAGCAGGGGAAAGCCTCAAAGATATGGGCACAGGGGAAAAATTCCTAAACAGAACAGCAATGGCCTGTGCTGTAGGATACCCTATTTTTCTAATACAACAACTTAATATAAAAGGGATATTGTGCTTCTAGAACTGAATTTTTAATTGATCTTTACTTAATATATGAGATTGACTGTTTTAGAAAATGCTTCTATTATTTATAGTTATAAATATTTCTGTATGATTATGCTATGGCTTAATTAAACACTGACCTCCCATCTCTAAATTTTATTATCTATAAATATCAGCTACTTTGAACATCCAGTTGTGGTTCTCTATATGCCTTACCTTCCTGTGGTGTCATTTCAGAAATTAATTTTTCTGAACAATGTACTAATTTCATTGCATATTTTAGTATATAAGTATGTATGTATGTATGTCAAAGAAATCTACACAATTGGGCACAAATTTTTGAGAATAGGAGGTAAATGAATGTGTAAAGATTTACTCTGAAATGTAAGGATTTTCACCTATTAGCTTATACTAGCAAGTTATAAATAATGTAAAAAGAAGTCTACATAACCAATGCTTGGTGAGTTCACAAGCCTTATGCAAGGTCTTAAAAATTACAGCCATTGACAATAGTTGAGCAACATTTCAGAAAGTTAACAGATAGAGAAGGATTATACATCTCCAGGAAGGAATGGAGAAATTGCTCAGCCATTAAGAGAACTTGATACTCCTCCATGGGACACAAGTTTGTTTTCCATCTCCACACAGCTCACAAGATCTTGTATCTCTGGGTCCAGAGAATATGGATTCTCTCTCTGGTTTCTGTTGGTACCTGAACTGAAATACATATGTCTTCACACAGATACGATTTTTTATTATATTATATATTTATACCCAGCCATTGGAACCCCCTTCTCATCCTCCTTCCCACTGTTCCTCATCCCACTTCTCACCTTGCCTCCTAGAGACTGTTCCTTTCCAAACAGGCCTCCCTTTCTTCCATGAACAAAAAGAAAAATTAAATGGTTTATCAAAATTATTTGTTAATTGTTTACCTAGAAGTAGCAATTTTAAGTTCATTGTTAGAAATAACATACACATAGGAATTACATGAACATCAGAATTACTGGTTTAGTTGATCTTGCAGAATAATAAAATATTTATTACAAAAAATATATTCATTGTGTGTATATATATATATATATATATATATATATATATATATATATATACACTTATGTATATATGAGAGTATATATATAGTAATGCTTAATAACTTAACAACAGTGTTAAACTTATTATTTCACTCAGAAAACTGGCAGGAGTTTGGATTCTGACTGATTTTTAACTCTATTGTGGTATCTAGGAAATAAAAATCAACTTGATGTTCAACAACTGATGAATTATTAATAAAATGTAGTTATATAATTCTGTAAAAATGAAATCATTAAACTTACAGGTAAATAGATGAGACTTGAAGAAACTTACTGAGTTATGTAACACAGGCACAAAATACAATACCACAAGTTATTCGTTATATGTAAATTCTAGCTTTTACTTTCCAACTTTTTGCATGATACTGAAGAATCAATTAGTCTCCACTACTGCCCTAACAGATTAGTTCAATATTTCATTGACCACTATCAAGAGACAGGGAATGTGTAGGATGTGTATTGATGTCACTTTTACAATCAGTAAAATTACAGTAGAGAATGTTTTTAAAAAATTATGGCTTCGTTTCACATTTTCTTTTTCAATATAAGGCTTTGCACAGTTAAATATTTCAATCATTGAATAAATATAGTTCATTTGTAACATTTATTCAGAAACTCAATGTGGACAGTTTAGAAAATCAACTGTGTATTAAACTGTGTATAATTAAATCTGTTTAAATATGGAAATATTTAGCCAAGCATTACAAATTTCCATTAATATAGGGCTATGGAATGCTGTATAACATTAAAAACAGAAGCTAAGACACCAGAAAATTTAAGTTAATTATTTCTAAAAAGATCTTCAATTTTATACAAAATCTTACAATAACATGATTATTGCCATAATATTAGCTATATTTAAGATTAAGATATGACATTGACGTATTTATAAGTGATAATTTACAGCAGTGATTTCAAACTTGTGGGTCCTGAACCCTTTGGGGTCACATATAAGATACCCTGTATATCAAACATTTATATTATGGTTCATAACATAAGAAAAATTTAGTTATGAAGTAGCAATGATATAATTTTATTATTGAGGGTCACCACAGCATGAGAAATTGTGGTAAAGGGTCACAGCATTGGGAAGGTTGAGAAGCAGTTCTTTATAGTATCATGATGCATGGGCTTGGAGAGAACATCATAAAATTGTTCTCAGGTTGTTACAACCTCAAAAATTAATTCTTCATAAAACCCAGGTGTGTCATAAGGTACAATGAGAGTGCATTATGTACATGAAGTATTCTAGCAATGTAGAAGAAATTCATTTGCACAACTGCTTGTTTGAAACTTTTCCATTAAAGGACAAGGATCTTTTACTCAGAGTTTTACAGTAAAAAATCATGGAAGACTTCAAAATTGTAGTGGAATAAAAATGGATCTATGGGGCATGCTTAACTAATTCAACCCAAAACCAGATTTAATTAGTCAATTATATAATAAGCATCAGCATTCATAAACAGTGCACATCTGGTTCTGCTGTACAAAAGTTGCAAAATTACTTATATTCATAATGGGTGTTTGAGGCATCATTAAAGATATGTAAATGCAAAATAATTTCATTAGAAATTTAAGAAGAAAAAGGTAATTAAAAAAGAACTATGAGGTAATATTAGGTTGCTTCCCACTTGAAATGCACTAATGATATTTGAGGAGAAGATTACTGCAATTCATGTCTGTTTAACAGCCAATCTGCAATGTGGTTGGCTCTCTCCCTCTTCCTTTCTGTGTATGGCAAAATATAAAAGGTTGAAGAATTTGAAAATTTATTTATGTCATTGGGAAGATTTTAAAGAGGCATTGGCAGAGTTCTGTTCTTCACTGTTGCTTGAATGTGCAGGACTAATCACTTGGTATTTGCTAACCAAATGGACTTATCCCTGGAGAAGGCTGACTATCCTTCCCTCCCCCTCCCCTTCCATCTTTCTCTTACAACCTTCTTCCCTCCTTCCCTCCTTCTTTTCCTACTCTGTCTCTTTCTCT
Source organism: Mus minutoides (assembly GCA_902729485.2). Classification (NCBI taxonomy): domain Eukaryota; kingdom Metazoa; phylum Chordata; class Mammalia; order Rodentia; family Muridae; genus Mus; species Mus minutoides. The sequence goes on from CACVCL010030750.1 coordinate 10,387, forward strand.
CAAAAATTGTTAAGTGTTTATAGTCTTTGTCTAGGCACAGGGACCTGTGAGCCACTCTCGTTCCATGATAGAATATTTATTGTTATCATTGTTTTGATCATTTTTATAGGTAGCGATTGGTATTAATTTCTAGGAGAAAAAAAAATATCCCACATCAGACCTCAAGTGCTTATGGCTCTTACATTTTCTTGCCCCTTTTCTGCTATGTAATCTGAGCTGTCTATGTAGGAGTTTTGTGGTAGATGTTGAGGCTCCACACAGTCAGTGTTCTCTATATTTTAATGAGTTGTAGATATTTTTTATGGTTTTCCATAGCTTCAAAGAGAAGTTTCTTTGATAAGGGGGGTAAGAGGATCACTTTTCTGTGGGCGACTTTAAGGATAAATCTGTAGAATGCCATTAGGAATTATGCTGTTCTCCTATAGGGATGGTATTACGTTCTTTCCTAAAATGCATGACCTCACTGATACTCCTGATTCAGTAATTGGTTATATTTCCTGTTTCAGGCATGATCTCCTGTTGGGTAAATCTAGTATTGTGAAAGAGCTCTTGGTTGCTGCAAAGATATGGGTGTCACTATTGGGTCTTTGAAAGTATCTTTGCTGAGCTGGTCATGGTGATTCATAGGTCACAGATGACTAAGACTACTGATATCAGCTTCATTCATTTTTGAAAATTCCAATAAATATTAAATTATTCCAGATTTATTTGTCCAGATTTATTTTGAGGATATTTATGCTCTTTCACCCCTTTCTATAAATCATTTGCTGTGTAAATATACTGAGGTTTTAAAAGAATTTTAATTTTAAATAACTTATTTTTCCAAAAGCAAATGCAAATAATCAAACTAACTGATCTACATTCTTTATTCACCTTTAGCTTACATCATTCTCTGTATCTTCCCTGGCTGTATCAAACTTGAACCCCTGATCCTCCTGTCTCCACCTTCAAATACTATGGTAAGACAATAGTCCTCTGCCACCATGCCTGTCAGTGCTGTTACTTTGTGAAAAATAATTTTTAGCCTTTCATTATGATCCATAGGCCACGTGAGCCTGTCATTGCTTCAGGCATGGTAGTCATGAGTTTAAGAAAGATGGCACCTGTGTCCTTTGTCATCTTCCTGGTTATATGTTATTGTGTTACTACATGGGCTGCATTAAGAACCTTGAATTACAGAATGCCAAGTGGTTATACTTTGTAAGATAGACAGAAACTTTCAGAAAGTCACCAAAATCTCTGCTGTTTGCCCTAAACAAGATATTAATGTCTTAAGATACAATTTGTTTGAAATTGGAAATGAAATATAGAAGATAATTTTAATAATAAAAGAAATTACACTTGTCACAGGAGTCAGAGTTAAAGACCATGGGTTTAGCTTTTATTTTCCCTCTATCTTATGCATGGAAATTCTGCATTACCCTTCTATTAAGTAGATGCTCTGCTAATGAAAAGACACAAGGTGTTCATAGGCATGTTACATTAATCAACACCAAGTTATCAGGAACCATTTTCAGTATCAAACCAGAAGGTAATTGAATATGCAAATGTGAACTTTCATTTCTCACCTTTATTGGCAAAGGTTATATTTTGTTTTTATGTCATATATTATTAGACAACACTATGTATATTATCAAGCAATTAATACATTNGCCTAGTTGGCCATCAGTGGGAAGAGAGGCCCCTTGGTTATGCAGACTTTATATGCCCCAATACAGGGGAATGCCGGGGCCAAGGGGTGGGAGCGGGTGGGTAGGGGAGCAGGGCCGGGAGGGGGGAAGATATAGGGAACTTTCTGGATAACACTTGAAATGTAAATGAAGAAAATATCTAATAAAAGTTGAAAAAAAACAGAATAAAATGTAGTAGTAAAATATGTTACTTTTTAGGTAACAGACGGTTTCAACATTGCATAATACTACATGGCGATATAATAAATTGGAAGCAACTGAAAAAAAAAAAAAAAAAGAAGATGGCCTAGTCGGCCATTATTGGGAAGAGAGGCCCCTTGGTCTAGCAATCTTTATATGCCTCAGTACAGTGGAATGCCAGGTCCAAGAAGTGGGAGTGGTTGGGTAGGGGAGCAGGACAGGGGGAGGGTATAGGGGATTTATGGGATAGCACTTAAAATGTAAATGAAGAAAATATCTAATAAAAAAAGAAAAACTATTGCATCATACTAGGCATGTTATATCATCTAATTTATTTGATAATTAATAGCTTACCTCACCAATGAAAAGTATCCTTCTATTAATTGCTGCCAAGACACAACTATTTTTTTTTTTCAGAAATAATTTTGTATAGGTAATGGAATTTAACATACAACCAGGAGTATATTCTTTACATTACCCCTGCCACCTTCCCAAATCTCATTTCTTTATCAAGTTAATGATACCTCCATGGACTTAAAGACTTTAGTTAACTACATTTGTTCTGAAATTATCATCAAAGTGCATTTTGGTTTTGTTATTGTTGTTATAAAGTTGCTAGATTTCTTTTGTTTCTAAAGAGTCTATCTGGATGCCTACTACTTTAAAATATATTTTATATGTAATTCATAACCAGTAGTATAGTTTTAAACACTGATTCCTAGAATGTAGAAGATCATGCAATATTCATTGAAGACCTAGGATGGTGATAGTGGTGATGCTAGATGAATATAATGATGATAACTACATACCACTAATCATCTTACTTTATTTGATGTTTTTGTTCCTTATAATGTAATATCTCACGATAAAGGATAAGATATAATACAAACAGATATAGTTACAAACATAAAGAAGCATACATTTGAGTCACTTGTTATCCAAGAAAATTTGGTATCAAAAATGGAAGTTTGAAACCTTTTTCAAATACCTCTTTTTCTGTTGTCCCAGCAGAAGAGTTCTTTGAGGAAGAAGGCATAAAGGATCAAGTCTATGAAAAGAGTTGCAGGAGAATGGAATGGTTTCAAACTATGNATATAGTTACAAACATAAAGAAGCATACATTTGAGTCACTTGTTATCCAAGAAAATTTGGTATCAAAAATGGAAGTTTGAAACCTTTTTCAAATACCTCTTTTTCTGTTGTCCCAGCAGAAGAGTTCTTTGAGGAAGAAGGCATAAAGGATCAAGTCTATGAAAAGAGTTGCAGGAGAATGGAATGGTTTCAAACTATGAACTAGATTGATCATATTGCACAGCTCTTTTGCCAGTTTAGCATGTTAATGAAGTAAGGCAAGAGATATGAATCATACAGTGTGATGACACATGAGTATTAGGAATGTTGTAAAACCCTGTAATTATGAAGAGAGTTATATGGAAAGAACAATAAAACTCCAAAAGTATGAGAAATTAGGAAGTACTTAAATGCACTTGATAAAGAACCATGGATAAACAATGAACAGCATAGCAGTTCCTGCTAATCCAAATGACTCTCTGAAGGCAGACTGAGTCTATAAAGGGATTTGGACTAAAGTTGCTGACAATATAAATTGTAGCTCATATCAGGCTCCATTAGCTTGATATACCTTTTAATTTAAGTGGAAGTAAATAAGAATGAACCTTCTGAGAATAGAATACTATAAAATGTTAACACATGTAGACTCACTGTTATCAGTCACTTACCATCTATTTTTATTTTATATTTCTAGGTATTTTGTAAGTCAAGGAATCACCATTTACAATCAGGTTTTATTTTATCAGTTTTTAAATTTGGCTTCAGTCAAAAGCAATTCTGTGTTGCAGTTCAAAACTGGGTTGAAATTTGCTGTATTTCTTTCCTTTAAACAACTACGTACTGAATACCAACAGTTATAAGCTGTCCTAACTTGGTGTGACCTGTAAAAATGACTAATGAAACAGATATTAATCACAAAATCTAAAATTCCATTGTCAAGGGCAATATATAGAGATTGTATGCAGTATTTCCAGTTACTATAAAATTGGTGTATTCAATGAGATTGAAAATTATAGGTGCTGAAGGAAAAATAATATGCTTGATGGTATCAGTAATACTTATATAGAAAAAAAGTAAATGACCAGGATTCAAGATTTTTTCTTTTCATATTTAATGTTTTTAAACCTCAGAGGCATTATTTGACATTTATCACTTAAAATGATGTTTAAAACTTGTGACTTAGATTTAACAGATTTCTATGTAAAAGCCATTACAATTATTGAGACAAAGTCATGGGGAAATATGTTTTCATTATAGGCTAACATTTTCAAAATGATAGAAAGAAGGCTTAAGAAGTTCTAAATTACCTTTTCTGTCTCCAAAAGAAATTATTAAAACAACGAAGCACAAAACTTACATGCCACAATTATTTGCAACAATTTCCCTGAAAAAATGACTTTTGTTCAGAACTGAATTTCTAAACTTTCAGAAATTAGCAGCTGCTTGCTGAGAAATGTTTGAAAGATATTGTGTTAGAAAGACTAGTTACTGATCAGGGGGGCTTTAATTTAATTTCAAATATTGAATACAGAATTGTCACCAAGTAAAATTTAAATTTAAGATTGCTAACACATTTTAGGAAAAAATCACCCCAAACTTGGAGTCATAGGTACATAGAAAACAAAGAAACAAAAACAAATATTGCTTCTAAGAAAATAAAAATGCAACTATGTCTAAGGGTTTTTTTAATTTTATGTGTATTAGTGTTTTGACTGCATCTATGTATATGCATTACACACAGACACCAGAAGAAGGTGTAAGATAACCTGGAATTGGACTAATAGACAATTTTGAGCCATTCTGTTTGGTGACCTTAGTCCAGGTCCTCTGAAAGAACACCAAGAGCTCTTAACCATTAGCCATTATTTTACCCCGATTCAAATTTAATTGGACATCCAATATTTGGGTTTTGCTGGATCTGGTGACTTGATCATGTCAGCATCCTCAAACAACTTGATGTGGCCTTGTGTAATAGTTAATGCTTCCTCCAGGTATTACAGTGTCTGTAGTATTAGATTTATTTTTATTCCAGTATTTGTCTATGCACCTCTCTCAATTAGTATTTCCTTTTTATTTCATACTAATTATTTTGAGACTCTGAATCCTTCCCTATCAAGACATGGATGTTGCTGTAGTCACAGCGATTCACTAGAGGGTAGGCGAGTCAGGGAAGAGCATCTAGAAACACATGGACTCTTATCTTGACTAAAATTAATTTTAATTATGTGCTATGGCCCACTAGATGGCATCGTGCCTGACCTGATCTCATAATTAAAGCACTTGTTCTCATTGACTCTGAGTGATATTACTAATATCTTTTGGGTGTTGCTTTTTTTCTTTAGTCTAAAAAGAGAATTCCTGAGGAATGGACAGATTGACCTGGTCCAGCAAAGGGATTGGTCACTCTCCCACCTGTTTGGCTCTGACCGCCTTTTTAACATCAAAAGGATACCAAAAAGATGTCTGTGGATCACAGGATAGAGTGGTGTCTGTGGGAGACATAGTAAAGAATTTAAATCTAAAATTCTAAATATCTTAACAATCTAATCTGGCTTTTTAGTATGCGGAAAGTGAAAGGTCTGCCTGAATACTTTGAGATTCTGGAAAATAGCCAGTGTGATTCTTACCACAGCTGAAATATCCAGAGAGCCAAGTGGAGCTGGATGCTGTCCATCCAGAGGACAGTACCAGAGTACAAATGTGATTTCATCTATTTCTTTGACAGAAAACTGGTTAGAAAGGAAGGGTTTTGATCAAGATAGGTTCAAATTTGCAAGGAACAGATAGAGAAGTTAGAAGACCTATAATGCCTGGAGGAAGAGTTGAGAGGTATTTTTATCATTCCGTGCTTGGATATCCATCATGCCTCAGGAGGACTTTCTCATGCTGAAACCAGCTATTTCTCTGGACAAAGGAAGGTAGATATCATGAAAGTAGAGCAGGACTATAGAGAGACTCACAGTCATCCATTTTCCATGGCAGTTTTGTTCATACAATGTTTTGGAAAAGGAAGCCTGGCTACAATATTATGATCATGACAATATTATATTAAGTTCTATTAATAGATAAACAAAATATGAAATCAGAGAGCACGGGGTGGGGGAGCAGCACAGTGGAAAAGTGCCTTCTGTACAAGCAGCAAAGCATGCACATCCCTGGTTCTATCAGTCCAGTCAGACACACACAAACACACACACACACACACACACACACACACACACACATCGAATCAGAAGGCATACTACTTCACAGAATTGGATTACAGAACCAAAACAATCCCATAAACCTGCACAGGTTAACAGGAAAGATCTAAAAGGATATTGTTCAGAGATCATAGCTTGGATCCTAGTGAAAGCATGCTGTTACAAAATATATCAATTGATATAAAGTTCCTATGTTACTTTATTTATTGATGTGATAAGGATCCTCAACCAAAGCAACTCAAGAAACACAAGATAGATTAGAATGTAAGGATACAGTTCATAGATTCTGGAAAGCCAGAGGTGCAGGTTATATTTCATGCACAGGTAGGGAGCAGAGGGAGAAGAAGGCCTTTCTACTCTTTTATTTCTTTTTCTTTTTCTTTTTCTTTTTCTTTTTTTTTTTTTTTTTTCTGAGACAGGGTTTCTCTGTATAGCCCTGGCAGTCCTGGAACTCACTTTGTAGACCAGGCTGGCCTCGAACTCAGAAATCTGCCTGCCTCTGCCTCCCCTCCCAAGTGCTGGGATTAAAGGCTTGCGCCACCATGCCCAGCTTTTTTTAATTCTCCTCTTTTTTTTTAACAATAGATTCACAGTGTACAAAATGATACCACTCATATTTGGGGTAGGTCTTCATATCTTAGTCAACCCAATTTAAAAAATATCATTCAGACATGTTCTGAGAAGAGTTAAATGAGTATTAAAAAAAAAAAAACTTTAATCTTAATCACAACCACATAATGGTGTATACAAGTAGAAAATTTTGAGAAAAAGTTTGTTTTGGCTTGGAATTCTAAAGTTTCAAATTCAGTTTACTTACCATTTTGGATTTTTAAAATAGGCACATGATGGTGGTTATCGGTGCATATGTCTTTTATGTTTATGCTGCACCAATCTGCCTTGCTTATATTAGTTGTCTTAATTTTAATTCTTGTTTATAAACTAAACCTTTTCAAACTCTCTTAAGTGCTTAGAATTTTGTAAATGATAAGAGATAGTCTTCTTGGATCCTTATTGTATGTATACATGGATATATGTACACCTGTAAATAATGCTCTATGCCACCTATGATTTTATTTCAAACAACTTTAAAATAACAATGGCATATACTTAAGCCTCTTAATTCAGTATGCCCTAATCAATATTATATATGTTGTAATCTGATTAAATGTACCCTCACCAACAGCAATCTTCTTGTCCAGCAGATAAAATAACTGATAGAGCAGAGCAATAGTTTATGTGAGGAAAAACAAAACACAGGATGGTTTCCATGTTGGTAGAACTGGATTTACATGATATATTTTTATCACAGAATGGTACAGCTCTCTTTTTAGAAGAAATGTTGAGATGACACTAATTGGATCACATACTACAACCTCTATCATTTTGTTTTTAAAATAATAGGGTAGAATTCCAAAGGCAGTACTAAGTAAGCATGAATAAGAATTAGTAATCTTATATTTTATGCATCCTAACTCTGTCAATATCCTAAGTTTCTGTTTAACACCAAGAAAAATGTTTTTTTATTGAAATTATGTATATTTAAAGAAACTGAATATTAATGTGATGTTTATTCATCAAGTCCACAAATCCAGATGCATCTATTCTGCTTCTCAGAGTGAAACTAATGATTCCATTTCAAAGTTTTAAATAAATCTGAATCTACAGTCTTAATTGAATATATTTTCTTTCTTAATTGATAGTTCTAATAAATTATATAATGTATATTTGTTAATTATCAATTTCCACTCTACATATTTGTTTCTTACCAGTGTGTCTTTGTTTTTGTTTTTGTTTTTATTTTTGTTTTTGTTTTTGTTTTTGTTTTTGTTTTTGTTTTTGAGATAGGGTTTCTCTGTATAGCCCTGGCAGTCCTGGAACTCACTTTGTAGACCAGGCTGGTCTCGAACTCAGAAATCTGCCTGCCTCTGCCTCCTGAGTGCTGGGATTAAAGGTTTGCACCACCATGCCCAGCCCACAAGTGTTTCTTATGAATATTAGCTTTTCTCTTAACTGTATGACTATGAGTATTAGAATAGTGAAATTGTTAAACATGCATACAAGACATGAATGAAAGTGTAAAAATTAAGTAGCTGTATTAAAGATATGTATAGAGATATATACCAAGAGATATAGAGAGACTCAGTACTGGCTAGAGCTACTACTGTAAGCAAAATAGTGCAAAATCCTGACTGTGATGGTTTGTATATTCTTGAATCAGGGAGTGGCACCATTTGGAAGTGTGGCCTTGTTGGGATAGGTGTGACCTGGTTGGAGTAGTTGTGTCACTGTGGGTGTGGACTTAAGATCCTCATCCTAGTTGCTTGGAAGTCAGTCTTCCAGTAGTATCCTTTGGATGAAGACATAGACCTCTCACCTCCTTCTGTACTGTACCTGCCCGGATGCTGCCATCCTCTCACCTTTATGGTAATGGACTGAACTTCTGAACCTGTAAGCCAGCCCCAATTAAAAAATTTTTTTTTTATAAGACTTGCCTTGGTCATGGTGTCTGTTCATAGCAGTAAAACTCTAACTAGTACACTGACGAAAAAATAATCTGACAAAAGGAACAATATCACTTATTTTTTAGAATAATGGGATCCTTAAGTTTCCTTCCCTATATATTATAATATTAGAATCAAAACTATTAGTACATGCATAACATCTTTCTAATATCTTCATATATTTTATATCACATATCAAATACTGACAGTTTTGATTCTTGATTCAAGTAATTCAAACATCTATGCCAATCCTCAAGTGAAAAGTTAAAAAAAAACATGAAGAATATTTATGATATAAATTTACATTTGAAATACTTTAAACATGAAAAGAATCTACAAAACTTTTATAAGATACTTTCATCTTAAACATGTATAAGACCTTTTAACAAGACGCATAACAGCTATGAGTAATTTTCTGCAATTGATTAAAATATCTTACATTTTTAGAGTTAAATCTAAAAAAAAAACAACGTGAAGCAAGTCTACAACATATATATTATATGTATATAATTCAAAATATAGTAACCTCATCCTCCATTCACTTTACCTCCTCCAAAATACCCCCACTTGTTGTATTTCAAATTTATGTTTGCTTTTTGTTAATTTTTGTTGTTACCTAGGTATATGAATCCATAAATTCATAAATACAACCTATTATTAGTGTTATTAGTTTATTGTTGCTTATGGTCTTCCTAGGGAAGACTAAGTTTCCCTTTCTCAACAGTCTTTAGTTGATTGATGTTCTTTGTCAGTGCACATAGTGTAAGCCCCATGAGATTTCCCCTTTTCAGGTAAACATGTCTATTGTTATTGTTACTGTTTAGGTCTTGTTTAGATAATCATGCTTGGTAAGTATGATTCTGTGCAAGCATGATGCTGAACAAGTATATAGTCCTGCTTGATTAACTCAAGAAAACTCTGGACTCAAAGTACAAAAAGATTAAGAGCCTTAGGACTGAGCAGTCTATATAAAATTCTGTTTCCTGAAGAGGTGTCCACTTCTTGACCACGGAGTTTTGTTAAACGATCTAAAGTACCACTCTCTCATTTCTCTTTATCGGTTTTCAAAGGACATGCATTTCAAAAATTCTAGGGAAAATTGCAAAGCAGAGTTTTGAATTTAGTCAAGGAAGAAAGAAAAGAGCTCACATGTTTTCCACATCTTAATAAAATCTCCCTTTGAAGAAAGAAATGTAGAGGCATGTGACTTGAGAAGAAACAAGTCAGATGATTTTTCCAAAGGTTATTTTATCTTCAGATCAATTCTTGCCATTTAGGTATTTATTCTTGAAATTATTAGTGTTAATTGCCAACTTGAAAGAATCGTACATCATCCAAATGAGAGAGAAACTCTGAGCATGCTTACTGGGGAATATTTTCTTTTTCTTCTTTTTTATATTTTATTTTGATATTATATTATAATTTTTATACCTAAATCCTCCCATATGCTACCGCTTTGTCTTCTTTACACTCATTTCCTGTTTTCTCAGTAATTGTAATTTAATATATATCAGTATATGTACATGTATATATTACTATATATAAACTATATACATATATTACTAAATAAAAACTGTATTGTCTCTATAAAGTTATTCATTTGCACGTTTTCAAGGCTGAACAATTTTAGCTTAATGATATACATGTGGCTATTTAACCTCCATGTATATATGTATAATATGTGTGCACGGTGTCCTAAGGCTGGAGTTTTAACATTTCAGAGCAGCTATGTGAGTTCAGGATACTGAATGATGTCCTCTGGAAGAGCAGCCACTCCTTTTACCACTGAGTCACATCTCTATACAGGTATTATTTTAATTACCCAGGTTAGGTGAGAAAAACGACCCAATGTGAATGGCACCATTGCTTGAGTTAGATGCTGGGCTATAAAAATGGGGCAACTCACACACTCTAATGCTTTGGCTTTTAGTCTCTCTCCTCATTGAGCTCTAGGCTAATAATCATTTGGTTTGTTTTCCCAATGACTACAGTCAAGAATGTTACCACTATCTTACCACTTAATTGGATGGATGAATATTTCCCTAGGCTCCAGTTCACCTTTCAAGGTGATATAGATGGTACGTGTTTTGAGTAGGACTTTGTGTCAAATCTACTAACTCATATATTATTCATTATGAGATAGATTTCATTAAGAGTTAACCACAAATGTTCAGTTTCATATAGTAATATATGTGAAAAGCAGACCTCTGCATTGACAACAGAGGCAGTCTCATCTAGCAGTTCATACAGTACCAGGGCATTCTTTTCAAATGGTTATAGGAATACAGTTTTATTTGGACATCTTATAATAGAAGATGGAGCAGTAGAGAATGGAAACTGTATTAGTTTTCCTTTTATTTCTTATCCTGATTCGAATAGTGGATGCCAGATAAATATTTAACCAATGACTTGAAGACTAGTGTTCCTGTGGGGTAACATACTAATCAGAGAGAGCCCTGTAGCACTGCTTTAGAAACACGATTCTCAACCTTCCTACTTTTATATTCCTCCTGTTATTTTATCAAAGGACACAGATTTCAGCATGATATAAAAAAAGATATTACTGTAGGAAAGATACAGCAGTGTTTATAGACACTGTATTTTGCTGTTTATCATTGATAGTAAATTTTAAGGACAGGATTACTGCTATAGTGTTGATGGGAAGCAATTTTATAGCTCCTGCTTTAAAACAAATAATTCAGTTCAGTTTTGTGGAAATGTAAAATGATACAGATGAGGAAAGGAAAGTTATCGCTATGGAAACTATAAACCCTGAAGATAATAATAACTTTGAAACTGAAGTAGTAGTGTTGTCTGTTAGGGGAGGGAGCAGGAACCAGAAACACTTGTCAAAGGTGAGGGATTCGTGTTCTTTCCAATGGTTCGAGAAGGTGGCCCATTAAGATGTTTTCTTCTATATACAGGGTTATTGCTATAGCTGGTTTTATAAAAAAAAAATTAAATATTGAAAGGAAAATATCTATCTTCCCTTTCAGATGTTGATGTTTCTTTGGTGATCTTATGCTCTTGTGCTCATGAAGTATAAAATTTGAAATATTTACTTCTAGTATACAGGGAGAGAAATAGAGCTAAATTTTACCACATATCCTTTTTATTTAAGTATAATATAATTACATCTTCCTTGTCCTCTCTTATTTCAACTCATCCAATGAACTCCAGTTGCTCCCTCTCAAATTCATGGACTCCTTTTATTTATAATGCTTCATTTACATTTACAGACACTTATACATGCAAGAAGATATATAAAAGAAACAAGTTGATAAATTTTTGAAGTAACTTCATGGGTTAGGGAAATGAGATGGTAATGGCCTAATGAGGCAAACAATTATACAGGTAAATTAATACAACTCTACTAGTTATAGAAGTGTGATCAGGATGCTACTGCATCAGACAGATGGATATTATGTTCCAATCAGGACTCCAAAAGTGGTAACTAAATACAGCCTCAGAGAAGTGAAAGTATCCCCTAGTCGGAGACAAACAGGGCTTCAGACAGGGACCCAAAGTGAAAGCAGCTGATTTTGTTTCTAATGTGTGCCTTTTCCTTTCTTGAGTTGGCTCATGTCTTTTCCTAGAGTTTACTTATTCCTGCCATTTGCTTTCTGAAAATAATATTTTAAAGTATAAGTTCAAATCCTTCCCTGCCCTTTCTTCCTGTAGAATCACTCATGCCTTGTTCAGTAACCATGCAGAAACACAACCACATAATTTGTTTGGCAAATATAACTTTTTTTGCTTATGTTCCTCTCTAAATGCACTTTATGGATGAGAACAATGGTTTGCAAACAGTAGGTCATCCAACCTTTGTTAGTTGAATACATAAGTGATTTATCATATTCTATGAAGAATGTTAGTCTCTTATATCTAAGTATCATTATAATGACACCATCATATAAAAATGCAATGTCATTTATACAGGATAGACTGATCATTTCTGAATTGTCTTCCTCATGTAAAGCAAATGCCAATAGATTAATTCTCTCACTTCCCTTTTTTTACATTTTTATTAGATATTTTCTTTATTTACAGCTCAAATGTTATCCCCTTTCCTAGTTTCCCCTACAAAATCCCCTATCCCTTCCCACCATCACCTTGATCACCAACACACCCACTATACTTCCTGGCCCTGGAATTGCCCTATACTGGGGCATAGAAATTTCACAGGATCAATGACTTCTCCAATTGATGACCTGCTAGGCCATCCTCTGTTACATATGCAGGTAGAGCCATGAGTCCCACCATGTGTTTTCTTTGATTGGTGGTTTAGTTCCAGGGAGCTCTTGGGGTACTGGTTAGTTCATATTGTTGTTCCTCCTATGGGACTGCAAAACCCTTCAGCTCCATGGGTTCTTTCTCTAGCTCCTCCATTGGAGACTCTGTTCTCTGTCCAATGGATGCCGGTGAGCATTCACTTCTATATTTGTCAGGCACTTGCAGAGCCTCACAGGAGACAGCTATATCAGGCTCCTGTCAGTAAGCACTTATTGGCATCTGCAATAGTGTCTGGGTTTGGTGGTTGTTTATGGGATGGATTCAGAGGTCAGGCAATCTCTGAATGGTCATTCCTTCAGTCTCTGCTCTGAACTTTGTCTCTGTAACTCCTTCCATGGGTATTTTGTTTTCCCTTCTAAGAGCGATGGAAGTATCCACACTTTTGTCTTCCTTCTTGAGTTTAATGTGTTTTGCAAATTGTATCTTGGGTATTCTGAGTTTCTGGTCTAATATCCACTTACCAGTTTGTGCATATCATGTGTGTTCTTCTGTGATTGGGTTACCTCACTTAGGATGATATCCTCCAAATCCATCCATTTTTCTAAGAATTTCATAAATGCATTGTTTTTAATAGCTGCATCATACTCCATTATGTAAATGTACCACATTTTCTGTATCAATTCCTCTGTTGAGGGACAGCTGGGTTCTTTCCAGCTTCTGGCTATTATAAATAGGCTGCCATGAACATACTAGTATAGTGGCAGACAGGTAGATCAATGGAATAGAATTGAATACCCAGAAATGAACCCACATACCTATGGTCACTTAATCTTTGACAAAGGAGCCAAAAACCATCCAGTGGGAAAAAAGGACAGCATTTTCAACAAATAGTGCTGGCTCAACTGGCAGTTGGCATGTAGAGGATTGTGAATTGATCTATTCTTTTCTCGTTGTACAAAGCTCAAGTCTAAATGGATCAAGGAATTCCACATAAAACCAGAGACACTGAAACGTACAGAGGAGAAAGTGGGGAAGAGACTTGAAGATATGGGCACAGGGGAAAAATTCCTGAACAGAAAACCAATGGCTTGTGCTCTAAGATCAAGAATTGACAAATGGGACCTCATAAAATTGCAAAGATTCTGTAAGGCAAAGGACACTGTTAATAAGACAAAAAGGTAACCAACAGATTGGGAAAATATCTTTACCAATCCTAAATCTGATAGGGGGCTAATATCCAATATATACAAAGAACTTAAGAAGGTAGACTCTAGAAAACCAAATAACCCTGTTTAAAAAATGAGGCACAGAGTTAAACAAAGAATTCTCAAATGTTCAACATCCTTAATCATGAGGGAAATGCAAATAAAAACAACCCTGAAATTCCACCTCATACCAGTCAGAATGGCTAAGATCAAAAACTGATGTGACAGCAGATGCTGGTGAGGATATGGAAAAAGAATACTCTCACGTCTTTCTGTAACTATTTCAAAATTATGTGACTGAGGGACAGAATTTTAAACAACATTATTTAAACAATATTTTAAAAAGTTAAATTTGACAACCTTTAAAATTTGTTCCAAAAAGTACACATGTAGGGATCCATGACTTTGGCTGCATATATGGTAGAGGATGGCCTTGTTGGATATCAATGGGATGAGCAGCCTTTAGGCCTGAGGGGGTTTGATGCCCCAGTGTAGCAGAATGCCAGAGTAGGAAGTTAGGAGTGGATGGGTATGGGGGTGTAGCACCTTCATAGAGGCAAAGTGTGGGGGTATTGGATAGGGGGTTTCCATAGGGGAGACCTGGAAAGGGTATAACATTTGAAATGTAAATAAAGAAAATATCCAATAAAAGAAAATATAATGAACTAAATTTAAAAAGTTGTGGTATCTTACTGTTGACTAAATCACAAGTAATTTTAACTACATCGCTAACAAGAATATTATTAAATACCATACGACTCATACAGATTTTAAGAATTAAACACAAAAATAACATTATTTCAGTGTAATAACATATTTTTAAACAGAAAGAAGGTATATGGCATTTAATGAGCAGTAGATTTAAAAATACCTTTATTTCTCTAGACTGCATGAATACAAGGCATTCTATGTGTATACAAGGTCAAATACGCTGCAGTGTATGAGTTTCACTTATTTTACCTCACTTGGACTTGTCACAGGTTATGATCCTGCAATGGATTCTGTGCCATTGTCTCTTTTCAAAAGTAGTGAGTGTAAAAGAAATGAAATGACTTTTTTAAAGATTCAATTTCTGCTCAACTCTTGCTCCCTGTAACTGAATTATAGTGACCATGTAGAAAAATAATGGCTTGCTATATTAAAAATTACCTCCTAGAAACTCACTGATAGATTAAAACTGTCACCAGGAATGGAACATGAAATAATAAGACGAACTACAGGAACAAAGCCAGGTGAGAATTACAACCCAAACACAAGCACGTACATTAGTGACAGATTCAAGAGATAGAAATCACTTCGGTTCAGTTCTCTCATCAATATAGTCAAAACAATGCTGTTTTCTCGCCATTTTTCTATACTGGCACAGGAATCAATAATATAAATATTATGTTGATTAATATATAATAATATATGTTGATTAATAAATATATGTGATTATTCGATCATGGAATTTGATAATAAAATTGTATCTTAAATATTTGCAAAAGGTGTTCAACCATGCAGAGTTAAAGTTAGGTATCAGGAGTGGAAATTTTTAACAGTAAAAGATACTAATTGTGGCCCTGGCTCTGCTACCATACAGTGCAAGCGCATGCGTTTGCAAAATTCACAGAGTCCTGTTTGTTTCCTGTGATCCTATATTGTACTACAGTAGCTCAAGACTTCATATTGAATGCACGTCTTTCTATTTTTAAGATGTGTGATTCCATGGCAATCCAACTACATCCTCAGGCTTAGATTTCCTAGTGATGATAAGCAAAATAAAATGTAAAAATCAACTGGTTAAGGTACAGTTTCTGAATATGGATGAAAATAAAACTTCAAGGTACACATAGCTCTCACAGGAAATATATGACTATTTTTTAGCAATGTTGGGAATCCAGTGATGCCCATGGCCAATGCTGCTAATATATCTTATTTATTATAATAAATATTCATTCAGTTTTCTATATTATCTTAGTGTTAGCTCACACTCTATAAACTCGGAAACAATTTCTTACTTCAGAAATAAGAGTTTGAAAAGCAATAAAGTTCACATTTTTTTAACACTTATAAGGATAATAGCACATTAGTCACTGCCCCAAATTAAAGAATAAAAGTCCTAATTCTTCCCTTCTGGAAGAAATAAGGCCTTTTGATATAAGAGAGGTTTGTGCTCAGACTTCCATCAGTGTCACACTTTCTGAGCTCTGATTTGCTACCTTGTCTCACCAATAAACACTGTGCCTTACATAAAGTGTAAGTTTATGATGAATAAATGCCTTTAACCTCTTTGTATATTATCTCTGAATATGAATTTCTTTTGATGAAATGGAAATGACAATAACTAACTCATAGTTTGTGTGGTGATCAAAAGTGATCAGAACATACAGTCTTTTTTTTTGGGGGGGGGAGAGTTAGGCAGCACACATTCATCCCTTATTTGTGTAGGTACCATTCTGTATTTCCTCATATTCTCAAAAGGGAAAATTAGTAAAGGATTAATGTATTGGTGGATGTTTAAAAGAAAATGAATAGACACTGCAACCAAATCATGCCTGTTCTTAGATAAGTTAGTTTATCTAAGTTTCAAATGACATTGTCCAAAGAATTGATATAAACATAATGGCTTTGTAAGTTGTTCTGAGCTTTATTAATTGGGATTATCTAGCACACTGATAAAGCAGGCTGCTTTGAAACTTTCCTAAAATTCAAGGAAAGATTTTGAGATACAAAAGGAAATCCATCTGCATATTCAGGATGTATCAAATCCCACAAGATTAAGAAAGCTTTAGAGCAATATAAGTTCAGAGAGTGGATATGATATTTTAATATAGGCTCAACATTAACAATGGCTGACATTTAGTTTGAACTTTTGAATACATTCTGCATAATAACCATCTACTAAAGTTTTTCTGGGCAGATCTTGTTTATTAAAGCAAATAGTGTAGTTTGGAACCTGTGCATAGACAACAGCCAATAGTCAGAGAAATTCACATGTGTTTCTCTTTCTCTTTGTAACACTCTGTTGCTGAAGTTCCTGGTGTTGACTTCAAGAATTTATAACTACTATGCATAGCCTCAAAATCAGAGCACGTTGTACCTCTCTTTTCAAGTCCTATAGCTGCTATCATGAAATTGTTAATAATGGGATCTTAGCATTTCTGTTTTTAACATAAATACATAATGTAACATAAGTCCCTGCTCAGTTATTTTCTGAGACTGTCACAACCTTCATATTCCATTTCAAATCTAAAAACCTAGAGTTCTTCTCTCTTCCTTATATATCTTATTTAAATCAATTATGAGTGACTGATTTTTCTTTGAAAATATATCTGAAATGCAAACATTCATATTTAGTAGCATTATTATCAGTGTAATACATGTCATCACTTGATGATTGGTACAATTATGTTCTGTCTTCATGTTTCCCTTCACTCTGTAACTAAATCTTACCATATAACTCTATAGAAAATTTAAATGGGTGTGAAAGAAAAAAAAAGAACAAATATTGAACTGAGTAAGAAAGGGCTCCTATGATTACTTATTCTATCTTTGGATTTTCCTATACCACAGTCTTCATTACTGCTGTCCTCCCAGTGCCCTCCCTCAGTTCCTTTGCCTATGAATGCTTCTTTCTGGTTTAATCTTTTATTACCTCAGGTGTTCTTTCACATTTTAATTCATGCTCACTTTCCTTCAGGTGTCAATCTATAAATGTTTCCAGAACTCTGTTTTAGTTAGAGTTTTTATTGTTGTGAAGAGTCACCATAACCATTACAATTTGCATAAAGGAAAACATATGAGGTCCCACTTGTCAATTCTAGATCTTACAGCACAAGCCATTGCTGTTCTATTCAGGAATTTTCCCCATGTGCCCATATCTTCCAGACTTTTCCCAATTTCTCCTCTGTAAGTTTCTTATGTGGAGTTCCTTGATCCACTTAGACTTGAACTTAGTACATGGAGATAAGAATGGATCAATTCACATTCTTCTACATGATAACTGCCAGCACCATTTGTTGAAAATGCTGTCTTTTTTCCACTGGATGGTTTTACCTCCCTTGTCAAAGATCAAGTGACCTTAGGTGTGCGGGTTCTCAAGGCCCACAATGGAAGAGCTAGAGAAAGTACCCAAGGAGCTGAAGGGGTCTGCAACCCCATAGGTGGAACAACAATATGAACTAACCAGTACCCCCAAAGTTCATGTCTCTAGCTGCATATATAGCAGAAGATGGCCTAGTTGGCCATCATTGGGAAGAGAGGCCCCTTGGTCTTGCATACTTTATATACCCCAGTACAGGGGAATACCAGTGACACACCTACTTCAACACTGCCACACTTCCTAACAGTGCCACTCTTTATGGGACTATGGGGGCCAATTTTATTCAAACTACCACAAGATGCTTACCAGATGTTCCTATTATATAACATCCATGTTGAAGGCAAAATACTTTATAATATGCATCAAATTGCTAATTATATGTATGATCCTTTTATTAATAGTTAGCTTAGCTTACTAGAATATTGTAAGTTATGTTTTATCTGGATGTTCTCACAGTGAATGCTATAATGAACGCTTAATAAACAGTGATTGAATAAATGAATGTATTTTTACCCTGTTTTAGTCAATGAAACCAAGTAATAAACACACCTGCTATGACATAATATCTAGAATGGTTAAAAGAAAGAGATTAAGATCTCAGGATATTTTAGTACTGTTTACTCTCTCTTGATTTTAAGGATTCTTTACAACCCACCAATTTGTTGCCTGAGAGCCTGCTGAAGCTATTTGCCATTTTATGCAGGAGTGTGTCCTAAAAATGTTTTTTTTAATTATTTATTTATTATATGTAAATACACTATAGCTGTCTTTACTCCAGGAGAGTGCATCAGATATCATTACAGATCGTTGCTGGATTTGAACTCAGGACCTCCGGAAGTTCAGTCTGCCCTTAAACTCTGAGCCATCTCTCCAGCCCATAAAAATGTTTTTACTTTAACTTGTATACATATTTATTGTGCATGTATGTATATGTATTTGTTGTGGTGGTATTGGGTGATATACCAGTTGGAAAGATATATAAAGTGAATTATTTTTGTCTTAAGATTAAGTTTGTCTTATTACAATCCTCATTTCCTTTGCATGTTCAAACTTGAAGAGAGATTTTAGAGTTCAGTACCTCAGTCAACTTCATGGATATATCACATATAAAGGCAACTTTAAGACACACACACACACACACACACACACACACAAAGTACTAAGAACTCAGCAGTGAAAAAGACTCTTTCTTCCCTATAGCAATAATATTTACAGGTGCATTTTTGACTTTTGAAGTCACGTCATTCCTCTGAGGCCTTTGCTTTGACATATACTAGTAATGGACTAATAAGTTAACACAGATTTTTAATTCTTCATGAATAAAGTGAGCTCACCAATAACAAATATATACATTTTATAGTATCAGCTGAAACATTGTAAACTAAGTCAAATAGTGCCAGGTAAAATGTATTTTTCATTCTAATTATTCATTTTCCTTTCTTTACCTGTCAGTTTTTTTCATTTCTAAAGACTAGAGGACAAATACAACATCTTACAATATAATAATGATAAATACACTTCAACTGTGAGAGGTAATTTCTTAATATAGGCTAAGTAGATAGTATTTTGTAAGAGATAACTAAAGATGATTGTTGTGGGAATATGAAGGTTTATCACAGGCTCAAACTTTGATATTTGCTCCCTAATTAGTGACATAATTTGGGGATGGGAGATAGCCATACCTGATAGTAATAGAACCGTCTGGGCAAGGTGTTTCTGTTCCCAATTCCTGCTCACTTGTTAATTGCTATTAAAGGGATCTACTTGCATAGACTCATTAGACCATGTGCTGATCCACTATGCTATTCTTTCCACAGTGGCCTTGTAAAACCATTATGCAAAACTATTCGTTTCTCATTAAACTCTCTCTGTCACTATTCTGGCCATGACAATGCAAACTTAAATAATACAACCCTGAATTTAGAATTTAAAATATGAGTACTAGTTCTAGCCATTATAACAATTTTTAAATATTTCTGTATATTGGATAAATTATATCATAAATAAACCAACTGTCTATAACTGTATGTCCTGAAATTGTCTACTTAGATTTCAAATACAGAAGAGTAATGATAAAGCAAAATAATTAGGTGTTTCTTTTAAGACCTGTGAAACTAGAATAGGAATACTTTTCACATCTTAATGTTTGGCAGAAAGCAGTGCCTCATCTCATAGTCAAAGCATCCATTTGAGGAAAATGTTTACTACATGATTATGAGCTACAAAACTTATACAATACTGAAAATAACATTTACTATTGTTTAAGACAAAGAGAGACCATATCAGCCAAGTAGTTGTGAAAATGCAGTATTTTTATAGTCTTTGATTGATTGATTGATTGATTGATTTTAAGTGATCATTATCTTAAAAAAAGATAATTTTCTTTATTTACATTTCAAATGTTACCTGCTTTCCTGGTTTCCCCTCCACAAATCCCTATCCCTTTCCCCCTTCCCCTGCTCATCAACCCACCCACTCCCAATTCCTGGTCCTGGAATTCCCCAGAACTAGGGTATCAAGCCTTCACAGGACCAAGGGCCTCTCCTTCCACTGATGACCAATAAGTCCATCCTCTGCTACATATTCAGCTGGAGCCATGAGTCCCACCATGTGTTTTCTTTGATTGGTGGTTTAGTCCCTGGGAGCTCTGGGGTTACTGGTTGGTTCATATTGGCATTCCTCCTGTGAGGCTGCAAACCCCTTCAGCTCCTTGGGTCCTTTCTCTAGCTCCTCCACTGGGGACCCTGTGATCAGTACAATGGCTGGCTGTGAGCATCCACTTCTGTATTCATCAGGCACTAGCACAGCTTCTCAGAAGACAGCGACATCAGGCTCCTGTCAGCAAGCACTTGTTGGCATCCACACAAGTGTCTGGGTTTGGTGACTGTATATGGGATGGATCCTCAGGTGGGGCTGTCTCTGGATGACCTTTCCTACTCCACAATTTTTCTCTGAATCCCCACCCATGGGTAATTTGTTCACCCATATAAGAAGCACTAGAGTAACCACACATTGGTCTTCTTTCTACTTGAGATTCATGAGGTCTGTGAATTGTATCTTGAGTATTCTGAGCTTCTGGTATAATATCTACTTATCAGTGAGTGCATAATATGTGTGTTCTATTGTGATTGGGTTACCTCACCAGGATGATATCCTCTAGATACATCCATTTGCCTAAGAATTTCATAAATTCATTGTTTTTAATAGCTGCATAGTACTCAATTGTGTAAATGTACATTTTCTATATCCATTACTCTGTTGAGGGACATTTGGGTTCTTTCCAGCTTCTGATTTTATTTCCTCCTAGTCCACCATCCAACTGTTCCTGCCTCCTGTCTCCATGAAATGTCCCCATCTCCTTGCACCCCACCATACTTCTAAACTCTCTGGGGCCTCCAGTCTCTTGAAAGTTAGGTGCATCTTCTCTGATTGAACCCAGACCCTATGTATGTGTCAGGGGCTTCATAGCAGCTGGTATTTTATGCTTGGATGGTGGTCAAGTTTTGAGGATCTTAGGATTCTAGGTTGAGACTGCTGGTCTTCCTACAGGGTTTCCCTCCTCCTCAGCTTCTTCTAGCTTTTCCCTAATTCATTCACAGAGGTCAACAGCTTACGTCCATTAGTTAGAAGCAAATATCTGCATCTGACTCCTTCAGCTCCTTGTTGGGTTTTTCAGAGGGCAGTCATGATAGGTCACACTTGTAAGTGCTCCATAGCCTCAGTAATACTGTCAGACCTTGGGACCTCCCATTGAGCTGGATCCCACTTGGGGACTGTTTCTGGACCTTCTTTTTCTCAGGTTCCTCTCCATTTCCATCTCTGCAGTTCATTGGGACAGGAACAATTATGGGTCAGGGTTTAACTGTGGAATGGCACCTCCTCCCTCACTTGTTGCCCTGTCTTTCTGCTGTAGGTGGGCTCCATAAGTTCCGTATGCCTACTTTTGGGCATTTCCTCTAAAGTTCCTCCCTTTGAGTCCTGAGAGTCTCTCACCTCCCAGGTATCTGATGCATTCTGGAGGGTTCCCTCAAACTCCTACAACTCAAGGTTGCCTGTTTCCATTCTTTCTGCTAGCCCACAGGGCTTTAATCTTTTCCCCTCAGCCAATACCAGATCAGGTTCCCCTCTCCCTGCCAAACCCCTGTCCATTTTTCCTTTCAGGTTCCTCTCTCCCCAGTTGTTATTGCTTTCTTCTCTCTCCAAATTGGGACTGAGACATCCTCACTTTGGCCCTTCAGGTTGTTGACCTTTCTGAGTTCTGTGGACTGTATCTTGGGTATTCTGGAGGTTACACTTTTTAGTGAGTATATACCATGCATACTATGCATGTCCTTTTGGGTTTGAGTTACTCCACTCAGTATGACAATTTCTAGTTTCATCATCCATTTGCCTGCAAAACTTATGATGTCCTTGTTCGAAATAGCTGAGTACTATTCCATTGTATATATATATATATCAACCACATTTTCTGTATCCATTCTTCTGTTGTGGGACATCTGGGTTGTTTCCAGCTTCTGGCTATCACAAACAAGGCTGCTATGAACACAGTGGAACAAGTTTCTGTGTGGCATAGTGGGGCATCTTTTGGGTATATTCTCAAGAGTGGTATAGGTGGTTCTTCAGGTAGATCTATTTTCAATTTTCTGAGGAACCTCGAAATTGATTTCCAGAGTGGTTGTTCCAGTTTACTCCCACTAGCAATGGAGGAGTGTTCCTCTTTCTCCATATCCTCACCAACATTTGTTGTCATGTGAGATTTTGTTCTTAGCCATTCTGATTGGTATATGATGGTATCCCAGGGTCCTTTGATTTGCATTTCTCTGAACACTAAGGACCTTGAACATTTCTTTAGGTGATTCTCAGCCATTCAAGATCCCTCTGTTGTGAATTCTCAATTTAGTTCTATACCCCATTTGATTAGGTCTTTTTTTTTTTTTTTGGTGGTTAGCTTCTTGCATTCTTTATACATTTTGGATATTATCCCTCAAGAAGATGTGGGCTTAGTGAAGATTTTTTTTTCCCAATCTGTAGGTTGCTTATTTGTCTTATTGACTATTTCCTTTGCCTTATAGAAGCTTTCCAGTTTCATGAGGTCCCATTTATCAATTTTTGATCTTAGAGTGTGAGCCATTGGAGCTCTGTTGAAAAATTTTCCCCCTGTGCCAATGAGTTCAAGGCTTTTTCCTACTTTCTCTTGTATTAGATTCAGCCTATCTGGATTTATGTTGAGGTCCTTGATTCACTTGGACTTGAGCTTTGTGCAAGGTGACAAATATGGGTCTATTTTCCTTTTTCTACATACATATAGCCAGTTAGTCAAGCACCATTTATTGAAGATGTTTTCTTTTTTTCCATTGTATAGTTTTGTCTTCTTTGTCAGAGATCAAGTGTCTTTAAGTGTGTGGTCTTATTTCTGGGTCTTCAATTCTATTCCATTGATCAACATGTCTCTCTTGCTGTACCACTAACCAATACCATGCAGGGTTTTTTGTTTTTTGTTTTTTTTTTGTTTTTTTTTTTTCTTGTCTTTCCATATGAATTTGAGAGTTGTGCTTTCCATGTCTTTGAAGAATTGTGTTGGGATTTTGATGGGGATTGCACTGAATATATAGATTGCCTTTAGTAGTATGGCCATTTTTACTATATTAATTCTGCCAATCCATGAACATGGGAGATGTCTCCATATTCTGAGATCTCTGGTTTCTTTCTTGAGAAATTTGAAGTGATTGTCATACAGGTCTTTCACTTGTTTATTTAAAGTTACTCCAACACATTTTATATTATTTGTGGCTATTGTGAACGATGTTTTCCCCTTATTTCTTTCTCAGCCTGTTTATCATTTGTATAAAGGAAGAATACTGATTTTTTTTAGTTAATTTTAGTGGGATTGCATCATGTATCTTGCCTTTTAATTGGATATTGGCTGTTGGTTGTAGTGAAAACATAGTCTTTCATATAATTCAGAAGTAAGATATTTTTCAAATGTTGTAACATGTTAAATAAATGTTTATAATGCTTTCCTTAGATAATTTTATTTTAAATGATTAACTTTATATTTTTGTAGGAAGCATATTATTGTAGAAAATAGATTTAAAATACCGCAAATATTATTAATATTTTTAGAAAACATAAGCCAATAGTTTTAAAAAATCAACTGGTATATAAAATTAACCTGTGCTTATTGACAAAATACTTTGCTCAAATTGAATACTCCATGAGAAAAACTTTCTTGATTCTAACACCAACATCTATTATCTTTTTTCTCCTTATAATGAATTATAATAAGTAATATGTAATCAGACAATGAGAGCTACTGTAATAGTGGGGAAAATGGCTTTTTCATCATGAGAATTTAGACGATCTTTGTAAAATTGAAGCATGACTAATAGCATCTATATCCTATTGATATTTCTAAAGTGTAATTAATGATAGACAGACCTGGAAGAAATTTTCAAATACTTAAGTATATGAAAGGCATGAATAAAAAGAAAATCAACTGTCTCCAATCTTATGACCTATTTTAAATTTCTGCACATACCCAGATGCAAAATAATTAGTGCCAGCAGACTATAATTATATAATTTTCTTCTTAGCAAACTCATTTATAATGTGAATTTAGCTTAATTATTTTATTATGACATTTTACTGAACTACAGCAATATACTTTTAAATTAAACAATTATGTATATGTTTATAAGTGACTGATCTTTATAAAGTTATTTTAAATTATGCTGTGAAATCTGTTTAATAGTCTGAAAAAAGATAGATTTAGGATGCATTTCTCATTTTGATTTTGACTGAGTACCTTTAGGTTTCCAAACATCTTTTTAAATAAAGCCCTAAGCCAACACTGTATAGTTTTATACTTTACACTATAAAAAGAAACAGGGCAAGTGTTTAAATGATTTCATGTACCTGTTTTTCTAAGCACTTTTTTGTTGTTGTTTTTTGTTTTGTTTTTTTGTTTTTCGAGACAGGGTTTCTCTGTGTAGTCCTGGCTGTCCTGGAACTCACTTTGTAGACCAGGCTGGCCTCGAACTCAGAAATCCACCTGCCTCTGCCTCCCGAGTGCTGGGATTAAAGGCATGCGCCATCACACCCGGCTTTTCTAAGCACTCTTAATGTTATCTCCTTACTTGATTCTAAAATACCAATAAAAGGTAAAGGGCTAAGATATGAAATTGTCATTTTCTAAGATTCTTTAAGGAATTCTACAATCTAATTATTTGAGTGTGTATAGTAACCGTTAATATATATATATATATATATAATATATATATATATATATTTCAGAAATTCAATGTCTTTAATAGATTCCAGAGGGTGACCATAAAAGATCCAGAATTGGAACTTCTGATGCAGATCTCAGGCTACTACTCCTTTATCTCTGTTCTCAGGCTGGTGGGTCTGTCCAAACATGAGTGCATGCTGGATCTTCATCACAAATATTATTTCTTTTATCCAGCTGATTTCTTTGAACACTGCCAAACACCCAGCCAATAATGAACAGAGGTCTATGTTGAGGTATGAGATAGGGGGAAATATTTGAACGCAAATGAATGTTAGTCAGAGTTGCTAAAACAAAACAACAGAAAACAGCAGTAGCAAAACATGACATCGTTACCAGGTAATCTTCCACTTATGAAATGGCTGTGATAATTAGAAAGAGGGAAACACTCTCTAAAAGAATGACTTATCAAATGATATTTTGGAACAATCCTTGAATGGATTTGAAATTTAAAAGTAAAGTAACACCAGCCTATAACTTAAATCAAATCATTCATTAGTAATTTAAACATACAGAAACATAGACGATTGAGATATCATGAAAAATTCTGTTCTAGGTACAGTAACATGATTTACTTTCAATTTTTATCTGTACTCCTTTTATTTTTACAGTCCAATTGTTATCTCTCTCTGACAGATTCTCATCCCATTCTGCCGCCCAGTCTCCAAGAGGATGTCCCCACACTCCCACAACCCCCCACACCCTGTCAGGCCTCCCTTTTCCCTGGGTCTTCAAGTCTCTAAAGGGTTCCCTTATGGAGGTCAGACCAATCCTCTGCTGTATATGTGTTGGGGGCTTCAGGCCAGCTAGTATATGCTGCCTGGTTGGTGACTCAGTGTCTGAGAGATCTTGGGACTTTCCAAGTTTGTTGACACGGCTGATCTTCCTATGGGGTCGCCCTCCTCCTCAATGTCTTCCAGCTTTTGCCTAACTCAACCACAGGAGTCCCCAGCTTCAGATCATTGATTGTATGTGAGTATCTGCTTCTGTCTCAGTCAGCTGCTTGTTGGACTTCTCAGAGGGCAGCCATGCTAGGCTCCTGACTGTAAGTACATCATAACATTAGGAATAGTGTCAGGCCTTGGAGCTGCCCCTTGAGATGGGTCCTAAATTGGGGGGGGGGGTCACTGGACCTCCTTTCTCTCAGTCTCTTCTCTATTTTTGTTCCTGCAGTTTTTTAGACAGGCATAATTCTGATTCAGATGTTTTTTTTATTAGATATTTTCTTCATTTACATTTCAAATGCTATCGCCAAAGCCCCCTATACCCTCCCCTGCCCTGCTCCCCGACCCACCTACCCCTGCTTCATGGGCCTGGCATTCCCCTGTACTGGAGCATATGATCTTCCTAAGACCAAAGGCATCTCCTCCCATTGATAGCTGACTAGACCATAGCTAGAGAAAGTACCCAAGGAGCTAAAGGGGTCTGCAACACTATAGGAGAAACAATATGAACTAACCAATGCACCCCCCCCCCCCGAGCTGTATCTCTAGTTGCATATGATTCAGAGTTTTTGACTGTATGATGGCAACACCATCCCTCCACTTGATGCCCTGTCTTTCTACTGGAGGTGGGCTCTTCAAGTTCCCTCTCCCCACTGTAGAACATTTAATCTAAGGTCCCTTCCTTTGTTTCATCAGAGTCTCTCACCTCCCAGATCTCTGGTACATTCTAGAGGTACCCCTATCTCCCACCTTCCAAGGTTGTATATTTCTATTCATTTTGACATGATTCACTTCATTCCACTCTCTTAGAAATTATTAAAACATTTTCCTCTTATACCAGACAGGTAAGGAGAAGGACTCCAAGGAAGACATCCTTATATTAAACACAGTAAAACAATAAAAATGAACTATATTTAGAAGATTATAAACTGTATAAGGAAAAGACAGATTAAAAACTAAGATAGAAAGTACTAGTATATATAATATTTATTTACTAGTATATATACTATACAATATTTTATACCAGAAACTCAGATGGGTATTTACTATGTTAAATTTGATTTAATTGTTTTATACTACTTTGTTAATAATACCAATGCCCCTGTTTGCATACCCATGAATACACAGAGTTTATATAAATCTCAAAGTTACACATACATGGAGAATTTGAATGTCTTTGACTTTACTTTTATTGCCTTAATGTTTTCGATGTTTGATGATGCACTTGTTTTCATCCTAGCATTCATGGTAGAGAGGTGGGGGACCATTCTATTCACTAACCTAGGGAGTTAGACTTGTAAAATATGCAAGCTTCAGGTTAAACCAAAAAAAAAATTCTTCTGTCAGTAAATAATTCTGGGAAAAAATCCAGAAAAATATCTCTGGCTGGTCTCCACATATACAATCATAGAGGTACATATGTACTAGCACAGATATTTTTCCACATGTATGTAAATATTCATATGCACATGCACAGACACATATTCTGTACATTCATAAAGAAAAAAGAAATAGTGGCCAGAGAAAAACAAAAGGAGTGTGCATGTGGCTATTTTGCTTGATTTGCTTTAATCGTTTATCAAAAGGGCAAGGAACAAGAGATTTTCTAGTATGCAATCCCAGCTGATACATCTTCAACACAATTCCTATGGCTAAGGTTTGAGACCATTGAAGAAGAAGGAACATAAAGATTGTAAAAGCCAGTGGAGTAGGAACTGTGGTGTGAGATTGGGTTTGCTGGCAATGCTAGAGTGGGTACACCCATGATATTTTATTCACATGACTGTATAAGCCCTGAAAAAATTATAAGTAGATATCTTAAATGAAAGGAGCAAATCTCACAATATTCCATCCATTAATAGAGAAACATCAGCAAATGGCGATTACTGAGAGTGAGAGAACTTTTATTTCCTAGGGAAAGTCCCCTCTAATTGATTATAGGATACCAAGTGTTCAGCACTGGGATAGTATACATACAGAGAGGTAACATTGTATAAATGGTCATGAATTTGAAAGAAAATGACAGATATGCTTTTGTAAAGATAGAAGGATAAAGGGGAAAGAGAGAGGAGTAAATAATGCAATTATATTGTAATTTCAAGTAAGAATTATATAAAAAGGGGAATAAATTATACATGAGATAGAGTACTTGCTTTACATGTAACACTTGGATAAGAGAAAGAATGAGAATTAGAATGAGAAAGAGAAAAGGAGAGAGGGAAGGAAGGAGAAAGGAAGAGAGGAGGAGAAGGAGGGGGCTTGGTGGTGAGCTTACTCTTTCCTTGTTTATAAAGTTCAGGATTACTCTGATGGAATATTAGCACCCACATTTAATCTTTCTATTCAGTTATTATAGTCTAAGAACTCCCACACAAATATGAGCAAAGGATTGTCTACTAAACAATATTAGATTCTGTCAAGATGACAAACAGTATTAAATATCTCAAGCCCGTCTCTTCCCAAATTGATTCCCATACATATGACTTAGAGACATTACTTCCCAACACTTGCAACATGGGTTGATGGGCATCTCATAATGCAAAATGAAACAAAACAATAATGTTCAGTACAAATTTTAAAATGCCCATACTCTTTAACAGTTCTTACACTTTGTAAGATCATGGTTTTTTCTGAGTCTCAAGTAAGTTCTTAACTGTGAGCCCCTATAACATGAGCAACCCATTCTTGGAAGTTGAAAAGAAGACATAGTAAGGAACAATCAAACTAAACCTAGAAGAGGGAATGCCTATTTATTAGCCTTCACATTTAGCATCTGGATAAACAAACAGACTCATTGGGCTCCAAATGTCTTGGATAATTTTATCTCAACAGCTTAACAACCTGCAGCACATAGAACCTTTTCTTTGGTCTGGCTCCACCTTGTGCATGAAATTTTCCTCACCAGATATCCCACAATCTGGAATTTTTAACATCCACGGGTCTCCACTGAAACTTGTCCTTCACATTCCTGGCTACACACACATCCTTTCAATATTTTCTTGGTGGAAATTCAGTCCTGCCACATATTGTCTGGTCTAAACAACATCCTGCAACCTTGACACAGGTCTGACTGATTTCTTCATCTTTTATATATCATGCCTTTAAAACTATCACCACATAGTAGTTGCTGCCAAGTTTGGCTGCTACATCAAGATTCAACCATGGAGCAGGGTGGTGGTGGAGCAAGGCTTTAATCCCAGCACTTGGGAGGCAGAGGCAGTTGTGGCTAGCCTGGTCTACAAACTGAGTTCCAGGACAGCCAGGGCTACACAGAGAAAACCTGTCTCAAAAACAAAACAAAACAAAACAAAACAAACAAACAAACAAACAAACCAAACCAAACCAAACCAAAACAAAACAAAACAAAACAACAAAACCGATTCCACCATGGTACACTGGGCTCTATGTGCTTCCTGGGAAAGCGTTTTCCTGGATGGTTGTTTTCACCAAGGGTACCCTTCAAATAAATTCTTAGTTTAGACTCTTCATTTTCAAATAATCTTCAATTTTCACAGGCTCTTTAAACAATTATACCACTCCAAAAATGGAATTTTCAAGATTCTAAACAAATGAGGTTCTTTACATCTACAAATTTTATATCGTTTAAGCAACTTGTGTTTTGTTCAAACATCAAATTATGAGGAAAAAGAATTGATACAACATGATTTTTTGTCATGTTAATAATAGTCATCTTTACCATATGTTTCAAAATACTTTATATAATAAATTTAAAATGAAGATAGGCTTATTTAGAATCAGAGTAGGAATTTTCAGTTTATGGACCTCTTGGCCTTACTGCCTTGGGCCAGTGGTGGTGAAGAATTTCATGGAAGAAATATGTGTTAGAAAATGATCTATTCACTTTAGCAGGAAGAAAAAAAAAGAATAGAAGAATGAAGGAAAGAACAAATGAAAGAAAGAAAGAAAGAAAGAAAGAAAGAAAGAAAGAAAGAAAGAAAGAGAGAGAGAAAGAGAGAAAGAATAGGAAAGAAGAAAGGAAGGAAGGAAGGAAGGAAGGAAGGAAGGAAGGAAGGAAGGAAGGAAGAAAGAGAGAGAAGGAGGGAGTGAAGGAGGGAGAGAGAGAAAGTAAGAGGGAAGAAAAGAAAGAGAAAGAAAAGGAAGAAAGGAAGAAAGGGAGAAAGAAAGAGAGAGGGGGAGGAAGGGAGGGAGAGGGGGAGGGAGAGATAGAGAGAGAGAGGAAGAGGGAAAGAAAGAAGTAAAGAAAGAAGGAAGGAAGGAAGGAAGGAAAGAAAGAAAGAAAGAAAGAAAGAAAGAAAGAAAGAAAGAAAGAAAGAAAGAAAGAAAGAAAGAACGAACCTGGGTCCAGACATACTTTAATGAGAACCCTTATTATAATAATCTAACTCTACCAGAACTTTATATTAAAATACACCTTTTCACTCATGAGTGCCACACTGAAGATAAAGAAACTTTCAAAATATATGTGGTTAGTAACCACATCCCTTCACTTTGGGGCTCTATCTACCAGGTTCCATCTCCCTACTGTTGGGCATTTTCGCTAAGGGCATCCCCATTGAGTCCTGGGAGCCTCTCACATCCCAGGTCTCTGGGAATTTCTAGAGGTCCCCTGCTTTACCTAATCTCTGCAGCTGCCTATTTTTATTAATTCCCCTGGCCCTCTGGGCCCCTGTCCTGTCTCTCCCGTTCCTGATCCTACCCCCTTCAACCCCCCACCCAGTTCCTCCCTCCCTTTTCTTCCAGTGATTATTTGGTTTCTCCTTCTATGTGGGACTGACTGACACACCCATCTGAACCCCTATAGAATAGCTAGGGAAAGGATTAAATGAGTTGATGGGGATCACAACCCCATAGGAAGACCAAGAGTGTCAACTAACCTGGACCCCTGGGAACTCTCAGAGACTCAGATAACAATTTTGAGATACAAATTGTTATTCTTTAAAAGACAAACTGTAATAATTATTGCATATAAATTTTTGCATCAACATTTATTGTATCATAATTCCATACAAGTATGCCATTAATTCAAAAGATTAATCAAGGCTTCAAACTGGGACTCCTTCATTTTTATCCATGTAAAATTTATCCCTTTAAACTTAAGGCATTCTCCACAGCACAGGAAAGGAACCAATAAGAAGCTAAGAACTTTAAGCACAATTTAGACTGTATCTTTAAGAGCACAAGCCAAATCCTCACAGAGAGTCAATATTACATTAATTACCATTTAAACTAGCTGGCTGTTGTCTATATATTGGTCTTCTCATAAAATGTTTAATTTACATCTATTAAATGGATTTTCCTTGTAGCAAGAAACAAGTTATTAAAAGCAGTGCCAATGAATAAAATAATTAGTTACCAGCTAAGCCAGAGGCTTGATTGATTAATTATCTGCAGACCATGGGCTGATGGGATGCCTTTATTTAAACCATTCACAATATTAGGTAGAGGCACAAAAGAAAAACAATGTCAATTTTCACAACAGATTTGGACTAGAAAGCAAACAGTGGTTGATTTAAAAAAAATTAGTAAGAGAAGCAGGCAATCAACAGATCTGAAGAAATGTGTACTCAGTTATAGATGAATCTATTATGTACAGCATTACTTTTAAATGTTCTCTTTAAAAACTATGGATTTAGAAAGATAGTCTTAATTTAATGATGTGAATTTCCATATTTCATAGCTGATATAATAAGTTATAAGTTGTTAAATAAAAATAAAAGAAATTCATCCCCTATGAAACTCAAAACCAAACCATAAGAATGCTAACTTCTTGGATGCTCACAGTCAGCTATTAGTTGGAACACATGACTCCCAAGGTAGGAGCTAGAGAAAGTACCCAAGGAGCGGAAGGGGCCTTCAACCCTCTAGGTGGAAGAATAACATGAACTAACTAGTTCCCCCTG